>JAVJIF010008905.1:0-106489 GCA_038442645.1 Agave tequilana | reverse complement strand
ATACTACCATAGAAATGAATATCCATAACCATAAGCCATCAACGATACTTGCGAGGGCAAGGCAACTTCGAGGCCATCGAATTCATTTGGATTCACAAACACAGAAAAGGGAAGCAAACGAAAATAAGAATAGAAAAAGAAAAAAAACTTTGATTCGATTCAAATAACAATGAAAGAAAAGATCACTTACACAGGTGTCACCCTCAGTATAAGCTTATTCTCATTCCTCCATGAAAGTCTCCTCTCCTCTCAGTTACATAAAGAAATAAAAATTACATAAAAAAAAATTAAAAACCTAAGTTACAAACTACAGTATAGCCTAAATTCTACTCTCTGCTTGGTCGTTTCCTTTGCCTCTGATGTGAGGGGTATTTATAGGATAGAAATGGATAAGGAAATGAGTCTAAAGATAAAGGGAGTTGACTATTTCTGAATTTGAATCCTCCTCCTTTATCTTCAAACTTGATTTGATGTGGATATTCAATTCTGATCGGCAGCTTGTTGGCATATTGATTGCTGATTATAACTTATCAAATGACAAATTTAGAAATAGTGATCAACTTTAGAGTTGTAGCCCTTTAAGTCTTCTTTCTGGATTTGAATCATCAGATTTGAGTTTCGGTAGCAAAAGTTATGATTCAAATATTAAAATATATCCAATCAGAATCTGAGTCAAAATTGCTTCATCTGATCCGTTGATCTTCTCTCTATCCATTTATCCCTTTAGGTTTAGACTCTGTATTTGACGTTATCCTCGGTTGATTTTTAGCTTTAACCATTTGATTCACCAAAAACTGAATTAACTAACTGGATTTGGGATCATCCTCCTCTAACCAAATAGATATAGTTAAATCCAAATTTAACTGATATTTATTTGATTTTATCCTCTTTCTCCCCATTATTATCTTCTGCAAAATAGACATTTAAGACAAGAAATTTAGTAGATTTATTACATGATAAATGTGAAAATGTAGTAAAGAATAATGCAATAAATGTGTGCAATCACACCCCCACACCTATCTTTTACTTGTCCTCGAGCAAAACAATAAAACTAAGCTAAAGATTATTAGACCACTTTCGCGGGTCACGCGATTGCACTGAGTATATGCAACAAGCCGTTAAACCTCTAGGTTCCTCCTAGAGGATAAGTTTTGTCTCGTGAGGGTTTTCAGGATTACACCAACAAAATCCATAAAGAAAGGAAAACAAAGTATTAGCATTTTGAAAATACTTTTGAATGAGAAGAATATTTGAAGTATTATTATAAGAATTAAGTAATGTATAAGTTATAGGAAAAATGAATTTTTCATTCTTAACCTTAGTCTTAATTCAAAAACTTGTTATCAACCAAGGCATGGAGTCAAACTGTATTTCTCATCTAATCTATTATTTTACCTTAAGTCATATGCACCTTTGTGACCATGAAATTTTGACTAAGGGTTCTTTAACTCTAACTCTTATACCTTATTTATTTATTTATTTTTCTTTTTTTCATTTTGGTGATATTATTCTTTAGTTCTATTAGGCGTTCTAATCTGCCCATGTAACGAGCCTTTAATCGGTGACTCCCAAACCAAACAGTCTCAGGGCACCGGGTAAGAAGACACCCTAAGGACTTAAGGACTCGAGCAAATAAGGCCACAAAACTAAGGATTTTATTATATGAACCACTTTTAGGCGTGAATACTTATGCTTTATGAGGCACAAATACCCAGCTTAATTAGAGGATATATATATATATTTCTTTTTCTTTTTCTCTTTTTTATTAAATAAGGTATAAGAATCTTTGTTTTTGAACCCTAAGTGTGTAAGTGTATAGAGCATGCATATATCATCAAGGTAAAAAATAAGACTAAATTACTTTTTTAAATTTTCTTCATAACCTTGGAAATCAAACAAATAATTTTATTTTGACCAAGTATAAGAAATCCTAATTATGATTTTCCTATTCTTAAAATTGACTTAATTTCTTGCAAAAAAATGTCAAAATATTGTTTATATTTTCAAAAAGTTTTTAAAAGTAAAGAAATGTTAAAAAAATTAAAAAAAAAAAAAACCTAAGTTATGTTAGAACCCTCCCCTACACCTATCTCATGCATTATCCTCAATGTATGAATTAATGCATAGATGCATGAAAAAGAAGAAAGTGAAGGAAAATATTACCTTATAGTGGTAGTTCCGGTGGTGGTCTGATTGGTCCATGAAATGCAGCCTAATCTAATTTGCGTGGAGTTCGGAGGAACCCACCAGAAATCTCTCTAATATAACCCACTAAAATGATATATATATGATTTTTTATTAAGAATTTTACCCCATCTAATTTTTAAATTTTCAAACTAATTTCAGAGTCATTATTATCAACACCTCTGTCCCAAAATAGAATATGAAAAGATGGAATGATTGATCTGAAATCAGGAAGGACATAAACTATAATCGACTCAGGAAAATGATTGAAGTCAAGTAAAGGTTCAGGAGTCAAAATTTGTTCAGGAAGTGGGTCCAAATTAAGAAGTTGAAACTCAAGTCCACATTCGTATTCCCACAATGAAATGTGACTTTCTAAGATTGGTGATTCAAGTTCAAGAATGACAAGTATGAGAATCAAAACTGACGTAAAATATTGCTCAAATCAGATAGCAAAACAGGAGTTAATAATGATTTAGAAATTTGAGACTCAAGGTCACATTCCTTATTGAGTTCAATTTCGTAAAAATGAGAACTTGCCAATTTTTCAATAGGACTTTCAAAAGTATGAAATTGGTCAAGTTCAATATGATGATCATAAAAGATTAGTGATTCAATTTCCCGATGGATAGGCACAGGATCTAATGTGGACTCTGGAGAAGGATTGAAATCAATTGAAGACAACGGAGTCATTATTGAATCAGGAAGTAGAATGAAATTACTAAGTTGAGGTTCAAGATTATATTCATTCTCAAGTTCAATTTCAAGAAAGGGATAACTTATTAAAATATCAATGCGGTTTTTAAAATTTGGAGTTTGGGCAAGTTCAAATGGGTGTGCTGAAATGGAATCTTAAAGCAACATGATTTTTTGGCTCTAACAGAATAGTTAGCGACATCAGGAATGGTCAAAGGGTGAGAATGGAGAGTTTTGAGCATTATATCTATGTCATGATTATGAGTGATTTGAGCCTGAGTCATGGCTTCAAGCAACTTTTCATAGTCGATTGGTTCATCGTTTTGTTCCGATTGGACTTGAAAAGATGAAGTTTTATTTTAGAATTTATGGTGAAATCGTGAGTCAATCAGATTTTGTGATTGTTGCTCAGACTCACGCTTACTCATTTCCAAGATTGATGGTTTTCTATTTTAAACTGGTGGAACTGAGTATGAATCTTGAAAATATTGTGGAATTGGGGAGGCCTGAAATTTTTGCTCGGCATCCTGCATGACTTTTATACTCTTTTCTAACTCAGATTTTTCTTCAATGGGTTGGTCTAGAAAGGAGTATAGGAAGCAAAATCGGGGAGTGAATATTGTGAAAATTTTGGACAAGGTGGATAAGGAGGATAAGTTGGTTGAAAATTAGACTCGGGGGAGGTGAATCCCCATTGACTCTGTGAAGAGTTGAAATTATTTTGGAAATTATGGTCATAAGATTGGGGGCATGAGTTATACTGATTCGAATAAGTCCAACCCACTATATTTGGTTGGTTCATATTGTAAAAAATCTGGTTGGAATTATCCGAGTCAAATGGGGTGTAATATGAATTACTATTAAAATTGAAAAAATTGTTGTTATAAGCCATATCACACAAGAAATGTCAAAAACAAATAAAAATAAACAAATAAGCAAACAAATAAAAAGAAAAAAATCTAACCTAAGTTAGGGTAGACCTTAGACCTAAGCGACTCCAACTGGTTAGAGTGTCCACAAGGGGTATTAACCAAATCTGACCACAAGTTAATCAGCTAGGTAGGGGTAAGATCGGTGGGAGGTATCCGTGCCTAAGTAACGAGCCTAATTATGTCAAACCACCAACTTTGGGGTTTCGCCCCTCAACCCCCAACCTTAGACATCGATTTGGCAAGAGTCAAATTCAAATCAACATCTCCTTAGGTCAGTCTCCTATATGAGTCTGAGATGTCCTTAGGGCCAAGTCTACTCAGTTTTAGTTAGGCTGGTTAGTGAGTGAGGAGATGGTTTGTGGGGTAAGAGAAGGTAATGACTTTCCCACCTTATCTTATTTATAGGACAAGCCCTTAAGATTGATTGTGCAAAGTGTGAAAGATATACAAAAGTAACATTCACAAGCAAATATCACCCAAGAATATTTTCTAAACTATATGCTATGTATACGTACCTTTTGCTCTAGCACTCTTCAACAGTAATGTAAAATGTAAACAAATTAGACACATACCTAAATGCAAGTCTAAACCATTTTTTAGCATTTAACAAACATCATTTTACTGTTGTGATTAGAAAGTATATACAATGAGACCAACAAGGAGATAAATTGTCACAGAATTATAACTTGCAATTCAACCAACCTGTAGAAATACAGGTTAGTAGTTCACTCATATTCTCACTGGAATGTAGCAGATCTGAGGGCTTCTGAGCTTTGCTTTCTTGAGCAGAGTTTAGGGCCACTTATATGTCTACTGCAGTAAAAAAAATTTCCTTGTTGTTAAACCTATACATCAAGAACAATGAAGTTGGCTAACCAAAAATGTAAACTTAAAAAGAGGACTACTTACCGTCCCTTCCCGGCAATGGCGCCAAAATTTGATTGAGGTTTTACCTGTACACAAAATAAAAATTTTAGAACTTAGAATAAAGAGTGCAAGTACTTAATACTACCACAATAGCAAGTGGCTATTCGGGTCGTGATCCACAAGGAGGGACTAGGGATAGAAACTTTTTTAGCAAATATTCTTTTATGTTACATTCAATGGTTAAAGATCTTATTTTAGTTCTTTAAAAGAAAAGAGAAAAATGGAATTACAGTTAAGTTAGGAAGAAGGTGGTAGATTGAGAAGGTGGAGAAAATAGAAAATAGATATATATACAAAGAAATCGAAAAGAGTGATAAAAGAGTTGGGTGTTGATGGTGTTGGTAATCTAAACTAAAAAATTAAAAGAAAAAAATTAAAACCTAAAAAACCTACTTACCTCTTCGGCGCCTGCTTACCTTTGACCCGTATCGACGATATACCTTTGTTTGAAGGCGAGCGAAGTATGACGAGTAGGATCTTTCCCATTCCTGATTTACACTATGAAATAAAGAGGCAAGCTACATTACCATAGAAATAGATATCCATCACCATACGCTATCAATGACACTTGCAAAAGTAAGGCAACTTCAAGGCTATCAGATTCATTTGGATCCACAAACACAGATGAGGAAAGCAAATGAAAACAAGAATAGAAAAGAAAAGAAAACTTCGATTCGATTCAAATAATAATGAAAGAAAAGATCACTTACACATGCGTCACTCTCAATACAAGTTTATTCTCATTCCTCCATGAAAGTCTTCCCTCCTCTCAGTTACATAAAGAAAATAAAAATTACATAAAAGAAAACTAAAAACCTAAGTTACAAGCTATACTATAACCTAAATTCTTCTCTCTGCTTGGTCGTTCCCTTTACCTCTGATGTGAGGGGTATTTATAGATAGAAATGGATAAGAAAATGAGTCTAAAGATAAAGAGATCTGACTATTTCTAAATTTAAATTATCCCCTTATCTCCAAACTTGATTTGATGTGGATATTCAGTTCTAATCTGCAGCTTGTTGGCATATTGATTGCTGAATATAACTTATCAAATGACAAAATTAGAAATAGTGATCAACTTAAGAGTTGTAGCCCTTTAAGTCTTCTTTCTAGATCATCTTGAATCATCAGATTTGAGTTTCACTAACGAAAGTTATGATTCAAATATTAAAATATATCCAGTCAAAATTGCTTCATCTGATCCGTTGATCTTCCTCTATCCATTTATCCCTTTAGATTTAGACTCTGTATTTGACGTTATTCTCAGTTGATCTTTAACTTTAACCACTTGATTCACTAAAAACTGAATTTAACTAACTGAATTTGGCATCATCCTCCTCTAACCAAATAGATCTAGTTAAATCTAAATTTAACTGATATTTATTTGATTTTATCCTCTTTCTCCCCATGATTATCTTCTGCAAAAAGACATTAAGACAAGAAATTTAGCAGATTTATTATATGATAAATGTGAAAATGTAGTAAAGAATAATTTAATAAATGTGTGCAATCAACCGTCCCGAGGCACAGTGAGAATTTTCTCACTATCTCGACCGAGGACAGAACCAGAGAGCACCCTCTCTGTTCGGTCGACCGGGGCCAGATTTAGAGAGTAAGCTCTCTGGATGGGTCGACCATGTGGTGGACCGACCCAATGGCCAAGGCATTGTGCACGTCTTGTGCACATCGGTCAACCATCCAGTTGACCGAGCTCTGGTCCAGTCGACCAGTCGGTCGACCGCTAGAAGGCTCAAACCAGGATTTTAGGATTTGAAATCTAATTTGTTAAATACCTAAAAATTCTTATAAATCTTTATAAATTCACAAAAATAGGTTCATGTAAATATTTGAAGAACAAATATGTATGATCAAAAATCAACACACATTACAAACTATTTGAATTATTTTGAGGCATGAAAAATTAGCTTTAAATAAAAACCGTATTTTTCAAACACCAGCTTCAAAAATTCATTTTTTCAAAACTTGTTCAAATATAAAAATAAGATATTTAAACACTTTTGGCATAGTGTGCATGGATAGAATCCAATACACATGTAAATGATATATCTATATTTTTAACATTAAATCCAAAAATAAGTTTTGATTAAAAATAAAACTTTGAAATCATGAACTAAAATCATCAAAATAAGTTTTTCTAAATAATATGAATCATCAATGTATATGGATGAAATCCAATATACACATAAATCATGTAAACTTCTTTTGATTCTATCTATTCATGAAATCAATATATGTATATTTTTAAAAATCTATAACTGGTTAAACTGAAACCAAAACTTTTGAACTTTGTGTGTGTGTACTTGAACATATCAAGACTAATCTATCCTTACACAACATCTAAACAAAACTAAAATAAAGCTAAACCAAAGTCTTCTTGTTGATCTTTTTTCCAAGATGACTCGATCCAAACTTGATCCAAAGTGCTTGACTCCATCCGAGTAGTAGATGCGATCTTGGCACACGAGATCTTGAATCAACACGTGTTAGCTTTCAAACTTGACTTTGAATCTTTTGTTGAAGTTAAACGCCTACTAAGATCTTAATTAATAACTGAAACTATATAAACACAAGATCATTAGTAACTTAACTTCATAAGTTAGTCATCATCAAAACTAAGGTGAAGAGTCTTTGGGCCAACAGGAAGAACACAGATTAAGTACACAATAAAAAATATCAAAATTTTACGAGAAAAATCCAAATCGAGAAAAATCACGGAGCCGCACACAAATCCACTATATTATCAGAGAGATTACAAGAGAAGAAGAAAGAACCTGACAGTCACTTTGTATTTATAATGACATACACATGCTTACAACCCTAATGATGGTACATTTTCATTTATAAAGAAAACTAAGCTATAAGTTATGAAATCAGAAAACTGTCCTTAATGTGTTCCCTAAGTTTCACGAGTTATGAAGCTTCCAGACTGGACCACTTCTCCGCTATGTATCGCTTAGGGGCTACATTGCGTTGTCACTTTGGAGTGCTCCCCCCGAGTGATGCTTCGGAATGCTCCTTCAGAGTGATATCAAGATGCTACTCCAGAGCGAAACTCTGGCCTTGCTCCTCAACCTAAAACTTTGAACTCACCTAACCTCTTTACCAAGAGTGCATCACCCTCGCTCCGGGATCTACAAGGGGGGCCTCAAAATAATTTTGGTATGGGGGCTCAGAGCGACTCCCTGCCCCCTTCCAACCCTCAAAGTGACATGATTATGTAGGTCAATCCATAATAACTCTACATAAGGTGACAAATTGCCAAGAAAATAATTAAGCTTCATAACTTAACAATCTCCCACTTGGAGATTGATTATTGACACAATAGAAGCACTCCATCTCTGTCGTACTTCACCAACTCTAAACTCATTGTGAATTTGATGTGACTCAACTCCGGATTCTCAACCTTGAAGACCCACATAATCTGAACAGTTTTTCAGCTTCTCCACTGTGACCACCTTGGTCAACATATCTATATGATTCTGACTTGTGTGTATCATTTTTAGTGACAACACACCTTCCATCAAAAGTATGTAAATGAAGTGGTATTCACATCAATATGCTTAGTTCTATGATAAATAGGATTATTGACAAGATATATAGCACTCTAACTATCACTGTGTAGTGAATGGCTCACCTTCTCTTTGCCAATCTCTTTCATAAAATCATAGGATTAATCAACTCCTTACAAACTTCTGTCGCTGCAACATATTAAGTATATGTCATAGATAAGGCAACTATCTTCTGTAACCTTAACATTAAGCTTACTGCTCCACTTCCCCGTATGAAGACATAACCAGTGGTACTCTTTCGACTATCCACATCATCCACAAAGTTAGAATCAACAATTCATGCAGACGAATGTCTGTGCCTTCATAGCACCAAGCCATATCAGAAATTTATTTCAGATATCTCAAGATCCACTTAACTACTCACCATTGCTCATCAGCAGGTTGCTCAAGTATCTGCTGACAACTCAACTGCTCGAACAATAACTAGCCTCATACAGACCATTACGTACAACGTGCTTTCCATACAGCTGATGCATACAACACCTTCACATGAAAACTTTCTCATCTTCAGCTCTGATTCCTGTGCCTTAGAGAGCTTAAAGTGTCCACTCAGCGGGATGTTTACTTGTTTAGCATCCACCATGTTAAACTTCCTCAACATATTCTCAATGCACTCCACTTGTGATAGCTTCAACAATCTTTTTCCTCTCTTTGCTGATTTTCATTCCAAGTATCTTCTTCGCAGGATTCAAGTTCTTTATTGAGAATTTCCTTGCCAAATGAGTTTTGAGATTTACAATCTTCTTCATGCTTGACAAGCACATTATCTACATACAAAAGTAGTATGATGTAGGAATTCTTAAAATACATAAATAGCAACAATAATCAGCTTGCAATCTCGTGTATCCACTACTAGCCATAAATCTGTCGAACTTCAAATACCAATTGTTAAAAGCTTGTTTCAAGCCATCGAGACTTTTCTTGAGCTTGCAAACTGTGTATCTTAATCTGCTAATACCTGTTAGTACCGATAATCTGATTTATTTTGATTTACAAATTGGATTTTGTGAAATACGTATTTTATCTAAATTTTAATTATAGTATTGATAATTTTTTTAAAAGAATTAAAATAATTATCTCGGGTATGTATGGGGTACACCCACCTAACTAGAGCTCATCGACCTTTGAGTTTCCAATTAACATTATAAAATGACATAAATAATGATGATGACAGGAACATTTGTTATTTGGTTACTCTCTCATTCGGATAATGGTACCCTTATGCCATGTTCGAATGAGTTCTACAGGGGTGTGAGTTTCAGCATGGACTGCCAGTTGTATGAGATACTGAAAAAAATTGATTAAAATATCAAGCGATACTGATTGTTATTATTGTATAGTTTTAGTATATTGCTCATCACCTGCATGATACCTGGTCAGTTTATATTGTTTATCAGCATGTATACACTGAACTCCATGTATTCTCTCTATATATATTATTCCTATATACTCACGAACACTATAACAAGATTATTTCTGTTATTTCTTGTGTGAGTGTACATATATATGTATATCATGTTATCGTCTTATTCTGATACATTTTCTTAGTACACCTGCTCGGTTGTATAGGAGATCCTTGATCTGCTTGACCATACTAATAATTTTTATGGTATGATTTTAAAAATATTACTCATTATATTAAATAACATATATAAAAAGATAAATTCTTGACACACATTAAACTTACAGATTGATCTCACTATTAAAAATTAAGTTTCGTCTCTTATTACACGTATTACATAGTTTTACTATACTGTTTATAATAATATCTTATTATGCTATTACTTTTTCTCATTTTACTACTCATTAGGTCGCTTTCTGACGACTTAAGATTGTTTACTCAGGTTGGATCTTAGAAATTAAGTAGTACCTGATACTTTACGGGATATTAGGAGACTTGCCATTTTTATTACTCATATATATTTTTATTATTTTGTCCCTATTTCCTTATCTATCATGTTTACATATTTATCATGATATAATCATTGACCCTTTTGCAGGTATTTTGTACTTTAAGCTGAAATTTTTGTGTATATTGTATTTATTCCTTATATTGAATCTTACAGTATATACATGTGGGCTATTCATCTCATGTATATGCGATGTCGACTTTTGTCGCGTCTCCGCTACAATTTATTTTTGAAAAGTAGGGTGTGACACAAACTAAATGCTCCTTATCTAACATGATATATCCATGTGGTTGCATCATATAGATGTCTACCTCCAAATCACCATGGAGAAAAGTAATTTTGACATCCAGCTGCTTTACATGTAAATTCTCTGCTGTCACAATGTTCAAAGCAGATCTAATAGTGGTTAACTTCGCAACAGGAGAGAAAATCTCAGTAAAATTAATACTTTCCCGTTGTTAAAATTCCTTCACAACCAATCTCACCTTGTACCTCTTGGTGTCGTTATTCTCCTCCTTCAACCGATAAATCTATTTGTTATATAGGGCTTTCTTATCTTTGGGCAGCTCAAACAAATCCCATGTTTGATTCTTCATGAGAGATTTCATCTCATCATTCACAGCAAGCTCACATTTGTCATTGGTTTCTACCTGTAAGACTTCCTCATGACACTCGGGTTCACTAATATTAGTCAACAATAGATAGTAAAGAAGGAGAGTATCTCTCTGAAGCTTTGGTTGACTTAGTTGATCGCCACACCTCAATTTTTTTTTTTTTTTTTTTTTGGGGGGGGGGGGTTAGGCTCTACTCGAGATTCCTCATTTCCCTTCCAGAATGCTGTGAATCTTTTCTACAGGAACATCATCAAGTTCAACAAAGTCCGAATCCACAACACTGCTCTATTGCTCCGGAGTACTCCTCTCCATCTATAAATTCTTGTACATAATTCTCTCATTGAAAATCATATCCTTATGCCTAAAGATCTTTCGTTCTCCAAATCCCAAAACCGAAAGCCATACTCTCTTATTTCGTATTCAATGAAAATGCATCTATTGGACTTCGAACCAACTTGCTTCTGTGATCTAGTTCAACATGCACATAAGAGATACAACCAAATATATCTAACTGGTTCAGGTTTACCTCTTTTCCGGTCCATGCTTCCTCCAGATCCCATAATTTAGGGGCACCTAAGTCCTCTGTTGATCAGAACTATATTTGCCCAAAACTGCTTAGGCAATCCTGTGTGTATCTGCATACTCTTGGCACACATCAGAATGATCATGTTTTAATAGCTCGACCATCTCATTCTAATAAGAATTTTCTAGAACCATCTTTACTCGTTTGATTCCCCAATCAGCACAAAACTCCTCAAATTTGCTATTATAGTATTCATCCTCATTGTCTGACTTCAAGTACATAAGCTTCAAACTTGCTCATTTTCAACTTTGGCAACCACTTCTTGAACACATCAAACACGTCTGATTTTTGCTTCAAGAAGTAAATTCAAACCTTTCTACTTGTATCAGCAATAAAGGTCACAAAATATAATGAGCCACCAAGAGAAGGAATATAAAACTTACCACATACATCAATATGTACCAACTCCAACCTTTTTGTCTTCGAGGATTTCACCTCCGAGAAACTGAGTTTTTTCTGCTTTTCATAGACACAGACTTCATAGAAATCTAAATCTATAAACTTGGACCCTAGCAGCTTGCCTTTGGAGACATAGCCTTCATCCCCTTCTCGCTCATATGCCCAATTTGGTGATGTCACGTAACGACATCTACATCCAATGATGCAAGTGAATTGAATCTGTAGAGCCTGATGTCATGTAAAAAGCTCGTTCCTTTTTGTCATGTATCATGATCATGGCACCCTTCATGATCTTACTTGAGTCACCGTCGAAGGTAGTTTGTCATTCCGACATCAGCAAGCTGACCAACAAAGATCAGATTTCTCTTCAGCTTTGGTACATGCCTAACGTCTTTCAATTTCAGTTTTAAGACATTTTAGAGGTTGATTATCAGATTACCTTTACCAATGATGTTGCACCATTACAAATGATGTTGCATGGTACATCATCTCCCAAATATACCTTTTCTAAGAATCTTTGTATATTATTTTGAAAGATTTAGTGACGGAAAGTGGCATGAAAGGAGGCACCCAAATATATAACACATGATTCGCTAAAACCAGCCAAGGAGAGAATCTGGGCATTAGATTCATCACTGCTCATAACATATGCTGAATCCTTCTCTTTGACTTTTCATCTCCATCTTTCTTCTGCTTGCAATCCCTTTGAAAATGCCCCTTCTCACCGCATTGCCAACATCCGGACTCCTTGATTTGGATTTGTTTCTCTCAAATCTGGACTTGAATTTGTTGCTCTTTTTCTTTCTCTATCCATCAGCCTTCCTCTCCTTTTGACACTCAGGGCAATCCCTAATGTCTCAGCCGCATCCGATGACTTCTTATGTATCTCTTTGCTGAGAAGAACGTCCATCACATCATCAAACTTTAAGTTTTCTGTCCTACAAAAATTGCTCTCCACCATCACGAGACCATCCCAGGTCTCTGGTAGACTAGATAATATAACCATCGCCCTAATCTCATCATCAAAATTGATTCTAACTGGTTCGCTACCGTGTTGAATTCATTAAGATGCTTAGCGACGCTTCCGCTCTCAACTTCTGGATAAAAATAATAAAATCTTGTTCGATGTCGATGGTTTCTCATACATCTTTGATAGGGCTACCATCAAGTCTTGGGTTGTCTTCTCCCTGAAGACGTTAAACGTAACTGTTGATGCCAGGGATAATCGGATCGCCCCTAAGGCTTTTCGATGTAGAAACTCTCACTCACCGTCGGTCATCTTCTTCGGCTTTTGGGCCTTTCCACCAAGATAAAGATAGAGATCTTTATGGTACCAGTAATCTTCAATCTGCATCTTTCAGAATTTGAAGTTCTCACCGTTGAACCTTTTGACTCTGACCTTTCCTTCTTCCACCATCAAGAACCATAGCTTAGATACTAGTTGTTGGGAGAAACAAATTGGAAAGAAGGAAGAACACATATCAAGTACACAATAAAAAATACCAGAATTTTATGTGAAAATTCCAAATCAGGAAAAATCATAAACCCGCATGCAAATCACTATATTATCAGAGATATTATAGGAGAAGAAGGAAGAATCTTACAGTCGTTCTGCATTTACACCCACAAAATCCATAAAGAAAGAAAAATTAAGTGTTAGTATTTTTGAAAGCATATTTTAAAAGAGAAAAATATTTGAAGTATTATTGTGAGAATTAAGTAATCTATAAGTTATAGAAAAATCGAACTTTTCATTCTTAACCTTAGTCTTTATTCAAAAACTTGTTATCAATCAAGGCAAGGAGTCAAACTGTATTTCTCATCTAGTCTATTATTTTACCCTAAGTTATATGCACCTTTGTGACCGTGAAATTTTGTCTCGGGGTTCTTTAACACTAACTCTTATACCTTAATTTTTTCTTTTTTTTTTTTTATTTTTGGTGATATTATTCCTTAGTTCTATTAGGCTTTCTAATCTGCCTATGTAACGAGGCTTTAATCGGTGACTCCCAAACCAAACGGTTTTAGGGCACCAGGTGAAAAAACACCCCAAGGATTTAAGGACTCGAGTAAACAAGGCCACAAAACTAAATATTTTATTATATGAACTGCTTTTATGCGTGAATACTTATGCTTTATGAGGTATAAATACCTGCACACAACATACAGAATTTCAGAAATACAAAATAGAAGTGCAAGTACTCAATAATACCGCTATAGTAAGTGGCTATGCAGGTCGTGATCCACAAGGAGGGACTAGCGATGGAAGGTTTTTAGCAAGGTCTCTTTAAGTTACAATCAATGGTTAAAATCTTCTTTTAGTTCTTTAAAGAAAAGAGAAAAATAAATTAAAGTTAAGTTAGGAAGAAAGTAGTAAATTGAGAAGATGGAGAAAATAGAAAATAGATATATACAAAGAAATTGAAAAGAGTGATAAAAGAGTTGGGATATTGTGGTGTGTTGATCTAAACTAAAATTAAAAGAAAATAAAGCTAAAACATAAAAAACTTACTTACCTCTTAGGCGCCTGCGTACTTTTGACCCGTTTCGATGATGTACCTTTGTTTGAAGGCGAGCAAAATGTGACAAATAGGATCATCCCCATTCTTGATTTACACTATGAAATGAAGGGGCAAACTACACTATCATAGAAATGGGTATCCATCACCATAAGCCATCAATGGCACTTGCAAGGGCAAGACAACTTCGAGGCTATCGGAGTCATTTGGATTCACAAACACAGAAGAGGGAAGCAAACAAAAAAAGAATAGAATAAAAAAGAAAACCTTAATTCGATTCAATAACAATGAAAGAAAAGATTACTTATATCGGTGTCACCCCTCAGTACAAGCTTGTTCTCATTCCTCCATGAAAATCTCCTCTCCACTCAGTTACATAAAGAAAATAAAAATTATATAAAAAAACTAAAAACCAAAGTTACAAACTACAGAATAACCTAACTTCTACTCTCTACTTGGTCATTTTTTTTAGTCTCTGAAAAACCTAGTATTTATAAGTAAAACCAAACGGGAGAGAGCGTACGAAGATAGGGGGAGCAAACGCTCCCCCAACAGCTTTAACAAAGCCACGGAAAAGCGGCTTTTGCCGCATTTTCACGACAAAGGTGTGGCCAGGTGGCCACACCTGGGGGGTGGTATTCTCTGGTTTCGCGATATGACTTTATCTCCTGCCAGATTTGCTGTTTTGGGTCCTAAATTTGACGAAACCTTATTTGATCTCCGGCTTTAACCAATTGATTTGTGAATATTTGTTTTAACTAATTTTCAACCGACAATATCTTCTCTGATTTGCTCGAATTTTCTGATTTTAAATTAATTCTGAATTAAATCAATTTTGATGGGCTTTTGGGCTCATTTCTCTTCCCTCTCCCTTAGTAATGGGCTTGCATATAAATTAGACAGTAAATAGGATTAAAAAATAGAGTTTATTGTATAATAAATATGAGAATGTGACAATGAATGGGAAATATTAGCGACCGATCACTCCCCATACCTGTCTTTTGCTAATCCTCAAGCAAAACAACAAAACTAAACCAAAAAATATTAGACCACTTTCACAGGTCACGCAATTGCACTGAGCATGTGCAACAAGCTGTTAAACCTTTAGATTTCCCCTAGAGGATGAGTTTTGTCTCGTGAGGGTTTTTAGTGGATTACACTCACAAGTCATATGCACCCTTGTAACCGTGAAATTTTGACTTGGGATTCTTTAACTCTGACTCTTATGCTTTATTATTTTTTGCTCTTTTTTTTATTTTTTTGGTGATATTATTTCTTAGTTTTATTAGGCTTTCTAATCTGCCCATATAACGAGCCTTTAATCGGAGACTCCCAAACCAAATGGTCTTAGGGTACCGGGTGAGAAAACACCCCAAGGACTTAAGAACTCGAGCAAATAAGGCCACAAAACTAAGAATTTTATTATATGAACCGCTTTTAGGCATGAATACTTATGCTTTATGAGGCACAAATACCCAGCTTAATCAAAGAATTTTTGATATATTATATATATATTTTTTTTTTTCTTTTTCTTTTTTTTATCAAGACATAAGAATCTTTGTTTTTTGAACCCTAAGTGTGTAAGTGTATAAAGCATGTATATATCATTAAGGTAAAAATCAAGACAAAATTATTTTTTCAAATTTTCTTCCTAATCTTGAAAATCAAACAAATAATCTTATTTTGACCAAGTATAAGAAATTCTAATTATGATTCTCCTATTCCTTAAAATTGACTTAATTTCTTACAAAGAATATGTCAAAATATTGTTTCTATTTTCAAAAAGTTTTTAAAAGTAAAGAAAAATGTTAAAATTTTTTATAATAAAAGGAAAAGCTAAGTTATGTTAGAACCCTTCCCCACATCTATCTCATGCATTGTCCTTAATGTATGAATTAAAGCATAGATGCATGAGAAAGAAAAAAGGGAAGGAAAATATTACCTTATGGTGGTGGTTCCGGTGGTGGTCTGATTGGGTCAAGCTTTACTACCCAATCAAGATAATGTGGTGGTTCACAGAACCTACCTTTATTGACCTCTTTTCTGTTTACATATTTACAGTCCCCAATATGAATTGGATCATGAAAGATCCTATCGAAACTTACTCCCTTTGCATGACCAGTCTTAGAAAATCATCACGGAGTCATCATGGTCTATACCTATGACCAACAAAAGAATGTGACTTGATGGAATGGTTGACTTGAGCTCAAGAATGATAACTTCAGAAACCAATACTAAATCAGAAAAATCAACTTTGGGTTCAAGAGTTAGTTTTGGTTCAAGAGTTGAGTCCAAGTCTAAGAATTGGAATTCACATTCTTTTCCAATCAATGAAATATGACTATCCAAAATTGGTGATTCTATTTCTAGATTTATGGGTACGGGAATAAATGTTGGCTTAGAAAATTGGTCCAAATTAGGTAAGAATACCAGAGTCAACATAGATTTGAAGATGGAAACTGAATCACAAAGTTGGGGATCATCACATTCATAATCAAGTTCAATCTCATTAAAATAAAAACTTGCCAATTCGTCTATGGGTTGATATTGGTCAAGTTCAAAGCTTTGTGGTGATATTGAATCATGGTCAAAGTCTTCAAGATACCATGATTCTTGATTTTTATCAATATGACTAGAAGTGTCGAAGATAGTCAAAGATTGGGTAGGGAGAGTTTATTTATTCCTATGCATGTTTTTCAATCTACTAAGTCTTGCTTCTATCGTATGGAGTGGATCATTTTGGAATTAAATCATGAATTCCATACTCTTTTTTAAGTCGGCATGTTCTTCTTGAAAAATAGAGTAAGGATCTGTGACTTGAAAATTTTTATGAAATTTTGAGTCTTCTAAAATTTGAATTCATCAACCAAGCGCGTCTAAGGCTCCCATCCTCTTTTCCCAGTCAATTGATTCTTCTAATGGTTATTCGGGAGAAGGAGTATATGAAGTTGGAGTTGGTAGGGTGGTTGACAATATGACCTGGGAGAGTTGTATCCCCGTTGACTCTATGAAGAATAGTGATGATTATTCCAGTCTTGTTCATAGTATTGAGACTGGGGCATGTATTAATTCGGATAAGACCAACCCGGTACACTAGGTTGGTTAAAGTTATGATATGTCGGGTTGGTAACATCCGAAAAAGAGGTCAGGGTGTAATATGGATTACCATTAAAGTTGAAAAAAATTATTGTTATAAGCCATATCACACAAGAAATGTCAAAATCAAACAATGAAAAAAAGAAATAAACAAATAAAAAAAAATCTAACCTAAGTTAGGGTAAACCTTAGACCTAGACGACCCCTAACTAGTTAGACTATCTACGGGGGGGGGGGGGGGGGTATATTATCGAATCTGACTACAAATAAATCGGTCCGGTAGGGGCAATATCAGTGAGAGGTATCCGTGCCTAAGCAACGGGCCTAATTATGCCAAACCACCAACCTTTGGGGTTTCGCCCCTCAATCCCCAACCTTATACACCGATTTAGCAAGAGTCAAATTCAAATCAACTTTCCCTTTAGGTCAGTCTCCTATATGAGCCCGAGATGTCCCTAGGGCCAACGTCTACTCAGTTTTTAGTTAGGCTTGGGTTAGTGAGTGAGGAGATAGTTTGCGGGCAAAGGAAGGGTAATGACTTTCCCACCTTATCTTGTTTATAAGACAAGCCCTTAAGATTGATTGTGCAAAGTGTGAAGGATATAGAGAAGTGACATTCAACAAGCAATAATCACTTAAGAATGTTTCCTAAACTATATGCTATACATACGTACCTTTTGCTCCAGCACTCTTCAACAATAATATAAAATGTAAATGAATTAGATACATGCCTAAATGCAAAGTCTAAACCGTTTTTAGCATTTAACAAACATCATTTTACTATTGAGGTTAAAAAGTATGTACAATAAGACAAATAAGAAAATAAATAGGTACAGAATTTTAGCTTTGCAATTCAGCCAACCTGCAAAAATACAAGTTAGTAGTTCACTCAGATTGCCACTGAAATGTAGCAAATCTGAGGGCTTCTGGGCTCTGATTTCTTGAGCAGAGTTCAGAGCCACTTATATGTCCACTGCAGCAAAAAATTTCTTGTGTTAAACCTGTACACTAAGAACAAAGAAGAAGGTTAACTAAAAATATAAATTTAAAAAGAGAATTACTTATCGTCCCTCCCCAGCAACGGCACAAAAATTTGATTGATGTTTTAACCTGCACACAAGATTACAGAATTTCAGAACTTAAGAATAAAAAGTGTAAGGTGCTCAATACTATCGCGATAGCAAGTGGCTATGCGGGTCATGATCCACAAGGAGGGACTAGCGATGGAAGCTTTTTTAGCAAGTTCTCTTTTAAGTTACAATCAATGGTTAAAAATCTTCTTTTAGTTCTTTAAAAGAAAAGAGAAAAATAAGTTAAAGTTAGGAAGAAAGTGGTAGATTGAGAAGGTGAAGAAACATGAAAATGGATATATACAAAGAAATTGAAAAGAGTGATAAAAGAATTGGGAGGTTGTGGTGTTCGTGATCTAAACCAAAATTAAAAGAAAAAAATTAAAACCTAAAAAAACTTACTTACCTCTTCGGTGCCTGCTTACCTTTGACCCGTATCGACGATGTCCCTTTATCTGAAGGCTAGCAAAGTATGACAAACAGGATCTTCCTCATTCTCGATTTATACTATGAAATGAAGGGGCAAGCTACACTACCATAGAAATGGATATCCATCGCCATAAGTCATCAACGGCACTTGCAAGGGCAAGACAACTTTGAGGCTATCGGAGTCATTTGGATTCACAAATACAGAAGAGGGAAGCAAACAAAAATAAGAATAGAAAAAAAAGAAAACTTCGAATTGTTTCAAATAACAATGAAAGAAAGATTACTTACACCGGTGTCACCCTCATTACAAGCTTATTCTCATTCCTCCATGAAAATCTTCTCTCCTCTCAGTTACAAAAAGAAAATAAAAATTACATAAAAAACTAAAAACCTAAGTTACAAACTATAGAATAGCCTAACTTCTACTCTCTGTTTGATCATTTTTTGTAGTCTCTGAAAAACCCAGGATTTATAGTTAAAACCAAATAGGGGAGAGCTTACGAAGATAGGGGAGCAAACGCTCCCCCAACAGCTTTAACAAAGTCACGTTTCTGCGGTATTTGTCACGTTTCTACGACAATGGTGTGGCCAGGTGGCCACACTGGGGGGTGGTACTCCCTGGTTTCATGATATGACTTTATCTCCTACCAGATTTGCTGTTTTGGGTCCTGCATTTGACGAAACCTCCTTTGATCTTCAGCTTTAACCAATTGATTTGTGAAGATTTATTTTAACTGGTTTTCAACTGACTTTATCTTCTCTGATTTGCCCTGATCTCCCTGATTTTCTGATTTCAAATTAATTCTGAATTAAATCAGAATTTTAATGGGCTTTTGGGCTCGTTTCTCTTCTCTCTCCCTTAGTAATGACCTGCATATAAATTAGACAATAAATAGGATTAAAATAGAGTTTATTATATAATAAATATGAGAATGTGACAATGAATATACAATATCAGTGACTGATCAGATGTCATACAAACGCTTACAACCTTAATAATGACGCATCTCAATTTATAGAGAATAGTAGGGTTACAAGTCATGAATTACCAAATTACCCTTGATGTGTTCCCCAAGTTTTACGGGTTATGAAGTTTTCAGACTAGACTGCTTCTCCTCTATGCATCCCTGAGGTGCTACTCTGCGTTGTCGCTTCAGAGTGTTCCTCTACGGTGATGCTTCAGAGTGCTCCTCCGGAGTGATACCAAGTTGCTACTCCAGAGCGAGTTTCCGACCTTACCCTTCAACCTGAAACTTCGAACTCACCTAACCTCTTTACCAAGAGTGCTTCATCCTCACTCTGAGATCTGCAAGAGGGACTTCTCAAACTAATTTTGGTCTGGGGACTCTGTCCCCGAGCTCCCGGAAGGCAGACACCCCGCCCCCTTACAACCTTCACGGCGATCAGACCACGCAGGTCGAGCCATGTAATGACTCTGCATAGGTCGACAAATCATCAAGGCAATAATTAGGCTTCACAACTTAACACGATGTATCTTATGATACACAAATTATGAATCCAGCTTCCCTTATCATGTTAAAAATAAACTTAAATACCATATCCTTATGCCTAAAAATCTCTTGGTTCTCCAGATCCCAAAACCGAAAGTCATACTCGCTTATTCCGTACCCAATGAAAATGCACCTATTGGACTTCGGAACCAACTTGCTCCTATGATCTAGTTCAGCATGCACATAAGAGATACAACCAAGTGTACCTAAGTTGTTCAGGTTTACCTCTTTCCCAATCCATGCTTCCTCAGAATCCTATAATTCAGAAGAACCTAAGTCCTCTGTTCATCAGATACATCGCGATGTTGATTGTATTTACCAAAGCTTCTTAGGCAAACCTGCGTGTATCTGCATGCTCCAGGCATGCTTCAGAATGATCATGTTTATGGCTTGACCATCTCATTCTGATGAGGATTTCTGAAACCATCTTCACTTTTTTGATTCTCCAATCAGCGGAGAACTCCTCAAATTTGTTGTTATATTATCCACCCCTATTTTCTAACTTCAAGCACTTAAGTTTCAAACTTGCTTATTTTCAAATTAGGCCAACCACTTCTTAAACACATCAAACACGTCTGAAGTTTTCTTCAAGAAATAAATTCAGACCTTTCTACTTGCATCAACAATAAAGATCACAAAATATAATAAGCCACCAAGAGAAGGAACATAAACCGTACCATATCCATCAGTATGTACCAGCTCCAACCCTTTTGTCTTCGAGGACTTCTTCACCTCCGAGAAACTGACATTTCTCTGCTTTTCATAGACACAGACTTTGCAGAAATCTAAATCAATAGGCTTAAACCTAGGCAGCTTGCCTTTGAAAAGCATAGCCTTCATCCTCTTCTGGCTCATGTACCCAATTTGGTGATGCCACGTACCGGTATCCACGTCCAATGATGCAACTGAAATTGAATCCGTAGAGCCCGATGTCATGTAAAGATAACATTCTTTTTTTGTCATGTGCCGTGAACATGGCACCCTTCGTGATCTTACTCGAGTCACCGTCAAAGGTAGTTTTTCATCCCGACATTAGCAAGGTGACAACAACGATCTGATTTCTCTTCAGCTTCGGTACGTACCTGACGTCCTTCAATTTTAGCATCCACATCTGAGAGGTTGATTGTTACATCACCTTTACCAACGAGGTTGTACGGTCATCATCTCCTAAATACACCTTTCTAAGATCTCTTTTCATATAATTTTGAAAGATTTCATGATGGGAAGTGGCATGAAAGGAGGCATCTAAATCAATAACCCATGATTCGCTGGAACTAGCCAAGGAGAGAATCAGGGCATCAGATTCATCACTGCTCATGATATATACTGAATCCTTCTCTTTACCTTTGTCATCTTCATCCTTCTTCTACTTGTAATCCCTTTGAAAATGCCCCTTCTCACCGCATTGCCAACACCCGACACTCCTTGATTTGGATTTATTTCTCCCAATTTTGGATTTGAATTTGTTGTTCTTTTTCTTTTTTTATTCATCGGTCTTCCTCTTCTTTCGACACTCAGGGCACTCCTTGATGTCTCAGCCGCACCTGATGACTTTCAGTGTGTCTCTTCGCTAAGAAGAACCACTCATCACATCATCAAACTTCAAGGTTTCTGTCCTGCAGGAGTTGCTCACCGCCATCACGTGACTATCCCATGTCTCTGATAGACTAGACAATATAACCAGCGTCCTAATCCCATCATAAAAACTGATTCCAACCGGTTCGCCAGCGTATTAAATTCATTAAGATGCTTAATGACGCTTCCGCTCTGCCATCTTCAGGTTGAACAGCTTCTTAATAAAAAAAATCTTATTCGTTGTTGAAGGTTTCTCATATATCTTTGATAAGGCCACCATTAAGTCTTGGGTTATATTCTCCCTGGAGACATTAAACGCAACTGTCGATGTCAGGGATAATCAGATCACCCCAAGGGCTTTTTGATTTAGAACCTCTCATTCGCCGTCAGTCATCTTCTTCAGATTTGGGCCTTTCCACTGAAAGGAAGATAGAGATCTTATGGTACCAGTAATCTTCAATCTGCATCTTTCAGAATCTGAAGTTCTTGCCGCTGTGCCTTTCGACTCTGATCTTTCCTTCTTCCACCATCACAAACCGTAGCACTAATACTAGTTGTTGGGAGAAACAAATTGGAAAGAAGAAAGAGCACAGATTAAGTACACAATCAAAGACACCAGAATTTTACGTGAAAATCTCAAATCAGGAAAAATCACAGGCCACACGTAAATCCACTATATTATTAGAGAGATTACATAAGAAGAAGAGAGAATCTTACAGTCGCTCTGTATTTATAATGGCATACAAACGCTTACAACCCTAATGACGGTGCATCTCCATTTATAGAGAAAACTAGTGTTATAAGTCATGAAATTACCAAATTACCCTTGACGTGTTCCCCAAGTTTCACCGGTTACGAAGTTTTCAGACTGAACCGCTTCTCCTCTATGCATCTCCGAGGTGCTACTCTGTGTTGTCGAAAGCGAAAAGTGTTCCTCCAAAGTGATTTTCAGAATACTTCTCCAGAGTGATACCATGCTGCTACTCCGGAGCGAGTCCGACCTTACCTCTCAACCTGAAACTTCGAACTCGCCTAACCTCTTTACCAAGAGTGCTTCGCCCTCGCTCCAGGATCTACTAGAGGGACTTCTCAAAGTAATTTTGGTTGGGGGCTCTGCCCCGAGCCTTCGGGAGGGGGACTCCCCGTCCCCCTTCCAACCCTCATGGCGATCAGACCGCGCAGGTCAATCCACGTAATGACTCTGCGTCGGGCGACAAATCGTCAAGATAATAATTAGGCTTCACAACTTAACATGATGTATCTTATGGTCCACAAATTATGAATCAAAGTTCCCTTTTTATGTTAAAAATAAACTTAAATCGTTGCCCTAAAAGTTATCTTAAGTACCAGCGATTGCTGATACCTATAACCTAACAGCGTTGGGTATGTAGAAGAACCACAGAGGACCTAATCAACCAATAATATTGAATTGTGAGCTGGCTCACAACAGAATTGAAATTGTCAAACCCTCAACATGGCACTCCTACTTCAAGTTGTCGACACGCCAATGATCGTTCCCCATCATCATCACTATGTGGCTCACGTATCCCCATCTATAATAGAAATATCACCATCAAGGAAGGAAGGAAAACGAGAAGAAGAGATTGATCCAAGCATTCAAAAGGAGAAAGTAGCATTTGCAACCACAAACGAACAACAAATTAGAATCAAGCAGTAACAACAAAATTCAGCTTTATCATCGCCCATTCAAATCAACAGAGGGGAGCATAGTCAGAGGAGCCAACCACCCCCACCCCCGTCTCTCTCTCTCTCTCTCTCTCTCTCTCTCTCTCTCTCTCTCTCCTCTCTCTCTCTCTCGACATGTCACCGTTTCTATCTCTATTTATGTTCATAAAAGGCAAATATTGATCTAGGACGTTCACATCAGCATGGGTCCTCTCTATGCCCTTTGCAGTATGTATCTAATTTTTTTTGGCATTAAAAAACAAAAGTTAGCGAGAGAAAGTCCTCTCAATAGTGACTCGTGAAAGCCAAGGACCATTTCTTTTGTCTTTGTGAGAATCTAATGTTATATATGTGCATGTGCATGTGAAAGAAAACAAGTCTCGGCATTTATCGATCTCTTATCACGTTTAATTTTACCTGGATTAGAAATTTCTTCTTCAATTTTGAGTGATCCGTACTTGGTTCTTTTGAGCTAGAGAAGGTAGCTAGTCCTCATGGTTGATATTTCCCGTTTCATCATCTTAGTTCTAGATTAAAGATTGGTTTTCTAACACTTAATTGAAATGTGTTTGTATAAGTGTATATCTTCGAGACACATGAATGTACAGCCATGCACACACATGAGATGTTCAAATTTTGGGTATCAGCAATACCTAGTAAAATGAGGTTGCGTTCAGTCTCATTTGGTAGGATATCGATTGGAAATGGTTAGAATATAAAAATTAATATAACCTTTAAACTCTTATCACAGCTTGCGAGATTTTGTATAGTGAAAGGGGTTTTTATATGGTATCAATGTTTAATTCTCACCGGACACACAATTAAAAGAATATTTTAGAAAAACGTAACATTACATAAAAAGTTCAGGTTCCGGTTCAGAAAAAGAAAAACATTCGACAAGTCTAATGCACATAGCCTAACAGATCTAAGTGAGGCAATTTTTTTCTTATTTCTTATCAAATTAATGCTAATTAACCAATAGGCACATCCCATTTTAACTAGCTCTTACTGTTTTACTATCTTTTTTTATGTCTCGAACTCAAATAATCAGTTCCTCAACTTTCAATGTTGTCCAAAATGATTTTGACTTTGATAACATGAGCCCAAAAGTCACAACTAGATTGTCATCTCCGTGCAAAGGCTAAACATCACACATGCGCTCTAATAACTCAATTAATCTCATCAGTGGGGCAAAAGTAAAAACGTTAGAAAATTAAACAGGATATGGAAGTAAAAAAAATAGTATGAAAAATAATCATCTTTACTGCAGAATCCAACGGAATTTTAAAAGACGATAAAAATAATGAAAATGTCAAAAAAAAAAGAAATTATGAATAGCTATTATATCATCTTTACAATGGCTTAATTCGAAAATAATTGCTGCATGCATGTCATACTTTTATGTGGTTTCAACCTAATTTTTCTTGCATATATACACAAATTCAACAGAAATGTTATCTAATATTAACAAATAATAAATATATTGTTAGATTTGATTACCATAACCCAAAACCAACCAAATTGACCACAATGTGACTCTGTGACTGTTTATCTCCCCTTACCATGGTGGTAGGCATCCATGACACCCATAAAAAACTATGCTTGCATGCAATGCAGCATGCCAACATTCATTCATGTATTCAGAATAACAGTTCTCTAATTATTTTCAACCTACCACCATCTTGAAATAAATATATAACAGCCTATGAATGTATCATTATAATGCAAAGACGGCAGTCAAATATGAACCAGAAAATGAGCATATACAACAACACAAGACTAAAGTCTAATGTATTCTTTTAGACTCTAAATGTCTCCTCCCTTTGAAAAAAAAAATCAGTTCGTTTCTGCTCTCCAAAATCCCCAGCAATTAATCCCGCAAGTTCAAGGTCCCAATCTCACGTGGGGCCGCCCACTCACCCCGCGACACCTGTCACCGCGACTGACTCGGTCAATCAGATCCTACGGCCGGTATAGAATGGACTGCGGGAAGTGGGGCCCATCTGGTGAATAAATTCCCTTTTGATAGTGATAGGCTCTTCCAGAGTCAAATTTTGTTCCGTGTCGGTATCACGCCAACGGAGCATGTAGTTTGGTGTTACGGACTCATGAAACCCTTGTTGGAGGCAATCCTGTTCTCTTTCTTCTTTCTGTGTTTCCATTTCTTCTATTTTGGGTAGTCATGTTCGTTACAAAGGGATGGAAAGAAGAAAAGTAAGAAATAATTAGGAAACTCATATAACTAAATTGTTATATAAAAAAGTTTAAAAAGAAAGAAAAGAGCAAGAAAACCTACGGAGACCAACATTTTCGAGCGAATGATAATTGACAGCACAATTAATGGTTTCTTCTTTGAACAAGTCCTCGGTTCGTTTATGGTCTTTGAGTTGACACACACACACATATGAGAAAAATGTATATCAGCCGACAGCTGAGAGAGTCTCTCAGCCAGTGGTTACGTGGCGCAATATGTGCTACATAACTGGGTAATCTTCATAAAGATCTCGCTTTTAGGAAAAAAAAACTTAAAATTACTAAAAGACCCTGTTGTTTCAAAATTACAGTTTTTCTTAGGATGAGATTTATATTTTCTATTATTATTTTCCCCTCTCATTATTCTCTCTCTGTCTCTCTCGCACGTTCAGATCTGGATTTCGATTTCGCAAACAATCTGATCTTAGAAAAGTGGGATCAAATCTTGATTTCGAGTTCGCAAATGCAGATTTCATCTTTCAGATCTCCATCAATCTCTCAATCCTTATGTGTTATCTCATTATCAGATCTCTCTCGGCATGTCCTTTTTTATGTCGAGTCCTAATCATAATTCATCTCCCGCCACCCTAGCTCACCGCCAGCCACGTCACTTTTTCCCAACTGAATATGAATGAGGTATATTCAAGTGCAACTTCATCAGCAAATGAAACAAACGCAACAGGAGATAAAACTTTGGGTGCTAGAGTAGAGGTTAATTTTTTTTTCTTGTAGAGATGCTCACCACATTACTAGAAGATGCTCTAGTCTTGTCTTAGGACTTCCTGTTTGTGACAGTCGTCCATTGTTGGCTTTCTACAATGTCAGGATGGACCCACATTGTATCTCCTCGAGGAGTAGGAACAGGAACAAGACCCTTCTTCTTCTGGTTATGAGGATCAATATTGATCACTCTTAGTTCCCTTCTCAGGATGGGAACCACTCCGGTTGGCACTGGTAGGAGATCCCGGCCGAATTGAAGATGTGATATAGCTATCATGTTGGCAGTCGCCTTCTTCTGCTCTGGACGGAGCTTAAGTACCTCTGCGTCAATCAGAGCTTAAAGAATATCATTGAAAATTTAGCAATTCTTAGTAGGGTGTCCCAGCATCCTGTGATATAAATAGTAGCTAGGATCATCGATCTTCCCCACTTCTTCAAAACATCTATCCCTCTGGCAATTTGAGTTTGTTATTCTTTTGAAGTAATTTGAAAAGAGAAACCACGTGCTCATCCTTAAAGGAGTATAGTTTATTGGCACGTGCATGGCCGGGAGCTCCATCTCCTCTGGCTGACTAGGGCTTCGAAGGCAACTTGACCTCCATTGCCAGAGTATCTCTTCTCCTTGATTGAGAAGATGACTCTGGAGCACGTCGCGTTGGTTTGTCGGGTCTTACTTTGCTGTCTTTTTCTTCAGTCTTGACCCATGCGGTGATTTCTTTCGCATGTTCGCCTTGTAGAACCAGCTGCTTCCAAGTGCGGCACTCTGCCACTCCCATCTGAGCGAGGAGAGCAGTTTGCAGATTATGGCAACATGTCTAAACTAGTGTAGACTGGGTCATGCCGCTGGGATAACGAAGTACCATGCTCCGAAATCTTTCGACAAAAGTCTTAATAGACTCTACTTTCTTTTGCTTGGCTGCAAGAAGAGTCGGCATCGCTACCTCCGTGTCGTCTTCGAAGAAGCGGGCTATAAAAAAGCTTTTCCAAGTTGGCCCAAGTCTTGATGGAACCGGCAGGCAACTTCATAAAGCACTCAAAGGCGATCCCCTTGAGGGTACCAATGAACAAACAAGCCATGATGGCATCGTTCAATACTACATTTTCAGTTTGAAATTTAAAATAGTGTATGTGCTGGTTCGGTGACCCTTTACCGTTGAAACTATGGAGGGTTGGTGCCTTGAACTTGGGAGGGTAGGGAGTCGTGCCCCATTCCACTGGGTAGGGCCAGATTATCCCCACATCTTGAAGGCCGCCTCAGTTTGCAAGGGCTATGAGCCATTGCTCCAATTCACTCATCCTCTTGGAATGATGAGATTTGTTTTCTGAGTTATCCTCCTCTTCAGAAGTAGATTTGGGGGGCTCAGAACTGAAACGCTCTTCACTCTTAATGTTTGCAGAAGATGAGCTTTTCCCTTCCTTCCTTTTAGCCTTGGATTTGCTAGAAGAAGTTTTGCCCTTTGGTTTCCTTTTCTTCATAAGTGCTTCTCAAATCTCTTGGCCACTTCTTCGGGAGTGCCGGCCATGTAAGCAAAGGTTGTTGTCTCCAAACTAAAATTCAAAGACTGGGATCTAGGATGGTGAAGTGCTTGTCGTTCACCTCAATTCCCATTACCAACAAACTATAGTCAACTGGAGCAATTATTCTCGTACGGGTCTGAGTGTGTCGATAGGCTCCTTCAGGTTCGACAAGAACATCCTTCAGGCCTGGAGATCGGTCAATATCTGACTCCTCTAAACTGACAGCCAGTTGCTTCCCTATGGACTTGCTTGGTGTGGAACTCGGTCCCACCATGTTAGCAGTTACCTCCGGGTATTAAATGTCAGAGAATGACTTCATCCTCCGGAATCATCGCCTCTTGGCCGCGTTTGAAGCCGTTGTCAATCGGCTAAAAACCGAGGGCTTGGTTATCTGAAAGCCACATTGGCAATCAGAAAGCACTGCTGAGATAAGCCACTCGCAGTGACATTGAGGAGTAATTTGATGGACACTCATCGTCTTTCTCAGGTAGTCTCTTAAGTTTGTTGCGGGGACATCTGAGGAATTAGCTTCAAACCTATGGAGGTGAGGGTTTTTTAGCTCTTTATGTCTTAGAGACATGCCACTCTGAGCGTGGTCGCACGTTTCTTTGTTGAAACGCGAACTCATATGGTGTTGAAACGCGGACCTTAAGCGTTGGCTGAGTTTGCTTCAGAACGCGACCATCGCGCTTGGTATTAGAAACGCAGAAGTCGTGCTCTGGTACAGGTAGAATATTGGTCTCGTGTTTTGGAGCAGGCAGAACGCGGGTCTCACATTTGGATGCTGAAACACGTGTTTGAGGAACGCGGGTCTCACGTTCTAGAACAAAGACGCGGTTCTCGCGTTGCTTCAGAGAAACGTTGGTCTGAACCTCGTGTTTTGTATCTGCAGAACAGATTGCGTTTGCAGAATTTTCGATATGTTGTCGACAAGCGCGACGCCTTCATCATCGCTCAGCATTCTAGTTGAGTTGCTAGGATTGTTGAAAACCCTCGGCAACTTGAAATTGTAGAGTTTAGAGAGGAGAGTGATGGCGGGATTGATCTTCACCATCACTTTGATTGTGTGCTGATGCATTCGCCCTGTGGGTCTCTTGAGAGACATTGACGCAGGGCGTGTAGGCTGCACGAGAGATTTTCAAAACCTTATTAGAAGTGGCTCTGCTTACGCTGTAAGCAGGAGTGCGGGCCACTTCTGGAGAAATTTCTGAAGAGATTCGAGAGTGACTCCACAAAGAGACTTTGCGGTATTGCCGCATTATCTTGGAGCTAGCGGAGCCCGACGAAAAAAATTCCTCAAAATTTTCTTGGTCGAATTCAACGATGAGGGATTTCACTGTCCTTCCGAGGAGCTGGACGTCAGCTTGCCCCACGGTATTCTCATTAGTAGAGAATGAAATCCCCAGCGGAGTCACCATCTTTTGTTTAGTCGAAAAAATTGAAGCGTGTAAACATTTTTTTGATAAGAAAAGAAAGTTATAACGGATCAAAACTCTGATTACAAAAGAGAGGAGAATATCTAGATCTCCTTTTATTTAAGGCTGGGTTCTATTTCACTGAGCCTCTCTCCGAGACGGTGCCCAGATCATTACGCCTTTCGTGCAGGTCGGAACTTACCCGACAAGGAATTTCGCTACCTTAGGATTCTTGATGTGGCGATGGATAGTGATTCTTATTCTCTATTGACCGGCTGTACAGAAAGCTTATCTTCAAGATTTGCTTCGGGGTGCTCTTGAAAAAATAATCAGAAAAGAACTCTATTTTTAACACACTGAGTGTTTAGAGTTCACTGATTTCTCTTTCTCTCTCTCTCTCTGAACCTTTGAGGTTTAAAAGAGAGAAATATTTAGCTTGAGAATTCTCAGCCTAATGTCTCAGAAAAAGTCTCTTGTTCATAACTCTTGAGGCTATTTATAAGGGGTCCTAGGGGTATAATTGTCCCCTAGAATCCCTCCACAATAGGGGTTAACTCCCACATTATGTGGGGAGTTAATTGACCCAATAATGGGGGTCAGTTACAACAGATATGCGAGTCTCGCGCTGAACGCGGACCTCGCGTTGTTATGTAGACGCGGTGCTTACAGTTTTCTCCTAGCGATGTTGGAGTCAAAACGCGAAGCTCAAAGGCACCCGTTGAAATTGAGACGCGGAGTTGCTCAGACCGCATTTGAAGAGAGACGCGGAGTTGCTCAGACCCGTATTTGAAGTAAGACGTGGAGTGGATCAGACCCGCGTTTGAAGTCTGTGTTTGCCCATGGACGCGAGGTTCGTGTTATAGTTGAAACGCGACCTTCGTGTTGAAGTGAGGCCCGCGTCTGAGGACTTGTCTCTAATAATTTTTAGACAGCCTATAAAAGCCCTGGATGCTAAGCTCGATTGCCAAGCAGAGCTAGTAAAACTCGAAGGTTAAGCACGAAGGCTGAAGTAAAGCACGAAGGCTGAAAAAAGTCTCAGAGGCTAAAGACCCCTACGGTAGACCAATCAAATAGTAATCCAATGGTAAAAAGTATTGTACTCGCCTAGGGTTGTCCGGAGGTGAGACGGTAGAATCCGGTGGAAGTCCAATGGAGTTAATCTCATGAAGCGCGAGGAGGAGAGAGAGAAAGAAGGAAGGAAAGAGAGGGATGAGGAGTGCGCGCACGATCGAGGGGGAGAGTGGCCGGGAGAAGGTGGAGGATGGGCGGAGGTGATGTAGGTGATTATTGTGAAGATGATAGTGATGGAGATGATGAAGCGATGGAGATGGTGGAGATAGTAGTGGAGAGCTAGATATGGTAATGATTGGAGGTGGCCGACAAGGAAGAGGAGAGGGGGAGGGGAGGCCGGGGGTGTAGGGGTAGCCGGTGGTGGTGTGGATGACCAGCTAGGGGAGAAAGATGGAGGAGAGAGAAAGGGAGAGAGAGGATGAGAGAGAGAGTGAAAGAGAGAAATGAAAGGAGGAGAGAAGGAGAGAGAAAGTAATATATAGGGGAGAGAGAGAAGAATGGAGAGGGAATAGTAAAGAAGAGAAGAGAGAAGAAGAAAGGAGAAGGAAGGAGAGAGTGTAGAAGGAAAAAGAAAAGGAAAAGGAAAAGAAAAAGGAAAAGAAAAAAAAAAAGAAAAAGGAAAAAAGGAAAATAAGAGGGAGAAAAAGAAAAGAAAAAGAAAGAGAGAGGGAAAAATATCGGATCGGGCCCATGTCCAAGTCTCGGCTGGGCTCCGGTCCACGGACTATAGGACAAATACCAAACAATAAATATGAGAAAAATAGAATATTACGGGTGAAAAATTCGGATACGTATCTGGGTACATATTTCGGGATCATGGTATTACATTATTTTTGGCTTCCTTCTTGATGTCCTTGGTAATAACCACTGATTTCATAAATTGGTTCCATTCTGGATTGGCTTCTGTGAAAGGTCTTGGAACAGAGTCAGTTGCTTCAGTTGTGGAGTGACCCTCCCCTCCAACTGAACTGGACTCAATTTGATGCTCACATTGAGTGGGCTGATAAGGTTACTGGGATTCAAGAACTGGTACATAATCAGTTGAGTTATGCATAACACTACTTGGTGCTCAATTGAAGCTGTTCTGTTGAGTTGTGCACTATCTGACAGAAATGCCAACATATACTGATAAGTTCTGCACAGGTAGGGAAGCATAAGTTTCAGATATATCAGATACAGAGCTTGACAGAATACAGAAAACATGGTTCCCCACTTCCACGTCTGAAATAATCTGCTCTCTTTGGCCTTCATCCTCAACATCTACTTTACTGACTGATTCATTGATACCATCACTAGCTTCCTCAGTGCCCTTAAGATTACCTTTCGACTCTTTTCTAATAGCACCCTCACTTGGCTCCCCATCTTTAGAATTGTTATATATATTCATTGCAGAACTTTTGATGGAACAGAGCCAAGGCTCTGAGCATTCCCTAATTCCCCTTCTGAGAATATCTGCTCCTTATTGCCTGTGTTAACTACAACTCCCTTACTGTACACTGCAATTATACCCTTAAGCTTGATATCTAACACTTTACCAGTTACCTCCTCCCTGATTTCCCTAGCAACAGAGTTGATATTTATTATCTCCTCAACAGAACTATCCTCACCGATGGATTCTAGAGAAGTTGTCCTATGAAAACCATATCTAATTTATGCATTTTTCTTTTGAACACTTTACATCCATGTCGGTACCTTTGTCTTAGGAAACCACACTGCTTTAGTTGGGCATTAAATTTCAATATGACCAAAGGATTTGCATTGATTGCAAATGGGTGGAACCCATGCATATGTGACATCTACATCCATCTCCTCTCCCCCTTCTAGTTGAATTCTAATGTGTACCAGTTCCTCAGCTTCATTGATCTCAACAAAAACTTTCGCATATGATATCATTGAAAATACTCCTAAGGGGGGTGAATAGGTGTAGTAGCTAATCTAATGACAAATGATGCGGAATTAAAATTCAAATGCAACACACTATGTGTAACCAAAGAGTGTAGTCGAATTCCCAATGAGGGGCTCTGGACTATCTCCTCTAGATTCCTCTAAATAAGAGTTGAGGTGCTATATGAAGCTCTCTTGGTTCAACACAAGTATGGATACACAAACAATACCAAGCATATATGAGATATGAACAATATAAAGTAATGCAAGATATAAGAGAGATAGAGTACATAGATGGTGGATCAAAGGCAAACACCAAGATATGTTTCGAGGTTTGAGCCACTGCTCTACGTCCCCACCTTCACACAGAAGGATTTCCACTACGTCCACACAGGACCTCCCACAAAGGGAACCTCCACCGAGGAATTTGCAATTACAAAGTTGGAGTATACAACTCCTCTTTCCAACGCAATCACCTTTACTCAAGAGGCAAGGCATAAAGCCAAACCTCAATCACCTTTACACACGAGGGATAAGGCACAAAGCCAAACAACAATCACAGTCAGCTCCACAGAAGAGGGATAACCACAAACCTAAAGCACAACCACCTCTACACTAGAGAGATAAGCAGAAAGCCAAAGTAAAAGAAAGATTACAACTTAGTGATCACAATAAACCACAAACAACTCTTGGTGATCACAATATACCACAAACAATATTTCCCATAAAAACAAGATCCTAAAGACAGGATAGATATGATAGCTCAAGTGTGAGAAAATAAGGTGTTTGGAAATCAAAATTATAAAGAAAATACTTGAAAAAAATACTAGATAGCAATAGAAATGAAGATCAAAACTAATTCCCCAAAGACTCTCTTTTCTTTGATTTTTTAACCTTTGAAAACAAAATAAAAGTTCAAACTTTTCAGCACAAAAACTCTTTTAAACTTGCTGCTAAACAACTTAGAAAGATAAGAAAAATAGCACTCAAAAACTTGCAGAAAATAGCCCAAGAGATGGCTTATTTATAGCCTCTCAAAATATAGCCGTTGGCAGTAGAACAGGTCATTTTTGACCTTCCGATCGATCGACGGGTCGACCGGCCAATGGTCAAATTTTTGACCGTTAGGCACTGTTGGTCGACCGCCTGGTCGACCGTCCACAAGGCACACAGCATGTCGGTCGACCGCCCGATTGACCGACACTACCCGAGACATGAGTAGTTACAGTCGGTCGACCGCCCGGTCGACCGGCCTTGTAGGCTGGCCATGTGTTCGTATTTTGAGCACATCGGTCGACTGACCGGTCGACCGATCTCTGGTCTGGTCGACCGCCAGTAGTATCTGGCTGAGATTTTAGGTTAGAAAACTTAGTTATTTTAATTCTAATAAAATCCCATAAATACTCATAAATCTCAAAAAAATAAGTTCTTGTTAGATATTTAAAGAACAAATATGTATGACAAAAAATCAACACATATTACAAACTATTTGAACTATTTTTGTGATATAAAATATTTGGCCTAAAACAAAAATCGTATTTTTCGAAAATCAAATTTTGAAATGGAAATCCGATTTTCCCCAAACTTGTATAAATAAAAAAATAAGATATTTAAATTCTTGAAACATATTGTGTATGGATAGAATCCACACACAATACACATGTAAAGTATATATCTATGTTTTTGACATAAAATCCAAAATAGGTTATGTTAAATACAAAACTCTAAAACACATAAATAGGATCATCAAAATAAGTTTTTCTAAATATATGAAGTATATAGATGAAATCTAATATACATTAAACTATGTAAACTTGTTATGATTCTATCTATTCATGAAAATCATATATATGTATATTCAAAATCCAAAACCGGTTAAAACGAAAATCAAACATATTGAACTTGTGTGTGTGTGTGTGTGTGTGTGTGAACTTGAGCATATTAATACTATCTATTTTTACACAAGATCTAAACACAACTAAAATCAAAATCTTCTTGTAGAACTCCTTCTCCAAGCCGACTCGATCTAAACATGATCCAAAGAGCTTGACTCTATATGAATGCTAGATGCGATCTTGACGCGCGACCTCTTGAATCTACATGAGATAACTTCAAAACTCTTTTGTTGAAGCTAAACACCTACTAATATCTTTATCAATAACGAAACTATATAAACACAAGATCATTAGTAAACTAAACTTCATTAGTTAATCATCATCAAAACTAAGGTGAAAGGCCTTTGGGCTAACAATCTCCCCCTTTTGATGATGACAAAACTTATGAGGTTATGTATATGCATCCATTAAGGATAGACTTCATAGAAACTCCCCCTTAACATATGCATAATCAATAAACATATAAAGATATGCAATGAAGCTCAAGACACCAATAAAACAAGATATATGCATAAATACATAGTAAAACATATATATATATAAACCTAAATTGTTCCTTTTTGTCACTCATCAACAAAGAGGTGAAGAAAAACAAACAATAAACATATTTTAAAACAAAATTTTGATACCAATGAACACAATCAATTGAAAGAACCAATTGAAAGAAACAATCTTTTTATGAATTAATACCAATAAAAGGATATGATATCAATTGAAAGTAAACACCAATTTTTTTTTAGGTAAACACTATTTCATTTTGCAATAAGGATACCAATTTGAAAATAATACCAATTTAAAATTATTAATACCAATATTGAAAATGTTAGCATATACTAAAAAAAGTATTTTTCATCATAAAGAGAGAGAGAGAGTAAGATACCAACTGAAAAGTAAAACTAATTGAAAGATAAAATAAGAATTTTTCTCCTCCTTTATGAAATATCAATAAAAATAATGCATAAGCTTGTATATAATACCAATTGAAAAATAATTGACATTAAGAACTAAATCAAGCTTAGCAAGAAATGATTTGTGCTAAAAATGTATGGCATATATGTTTAAAATACAAGAAAACATCTATATGTATGTATCAGAGCAATATAATGTTACTTTAGATATGATCCATACATATATAGAAAACATGAGTATACAGAATGACTTTTGATGCCAATTGAAATCAAATTTTAGTTAAAAAATAAATGTTGGTACCACTTGTAGATAAATAAAAATTTTAAAATACTAATAGTAAATTTTGATATCAATAGAATGTGAGATTGATACCAATTGTAAGTACCAATTGACATGAAGTATGAAATACATTTTGATACTAAAAAATATAAATACCAATTGTAAATTAATGCAAAAGCTTGTAAAAATACCAATTAATATTTAGAAATAAGTCAAACTTAGCATAAACAATTTTGTGTTTTTTAAAAAAATGTAAAGACATTGCAAAACAAGCACAATCAAGATCAATATATATGTATGTATGTAAATGAGAATAGCAATTGAAATTTGAAGCATACATATGTAGAAAACAAATATGAGTCTACAAACATATGAAATATCATGAAGATCATGTGTATAACTCATACCTACAACCCTATTCATGCACAAGTTTTAAAAATATTCAATAAGGGTATACAAGGCATGGTCGACCATCCAGCCGCCCTTAGAAGGTAGGAGTTTTCAAAATTATGATTTGAAATATTTTAACATATTTGAAAATCACTACCAATTGAAGAATAAAACTAGTTTAAAAATAATTTTAAAAACTAGTATTCAATCCTTCAAGAAGGAATAAAATATGAATACATCCACGAAAACATAAAAATCACACAATAATTGACACTCAAGGTCTATGAAGCACATATAAAGCTCATGAAAATAAAGTCATGAGTAAACACCAAACATAGAGTATAAAGATCATGTAATAAGTATAATCATGGAAATAAGATATTGAAGCTCATATAAATAAGAAATCATCAAAACTAAATACGCTTCAAGGTATATGTATTTTTTGTTAAAACTAAAAGTATACATACATATCTCGAATATAAACGAGTCCAAAAAAATTTACATGAAAACCACGTGACTCTAGGATTGACATATATATCTAGTAGTTTTAGACAAAATTAACATATACATGAAGATAAACACATTTTTATGAAAACATGTATAAAAATAGGGAAAACAAGTAAATATACAAGAATCATCAAAACTAGGTTATACAAGTATATCCAATGAGTATAAATGAGCAATAAAGTATAAACATATGATAAACAAATGTGGCTTATTAGTTGTACAAGTATAAACACAAGTTTTAATGAAAGTTCCATCTAAACATGTAATCAAAACATAAAGTACAAAAACATAAGCAAACATGATTATTAGGATAAATGCACGTGCTTTGTTATTGAAGAGGCTTTGGACGATCTTCTGGTCAAGAAAAGGATGAGGGGTGAATTAGATGTGACACAGGATGAACAGCTTGAGCAGCAAGTGACTTTAAATGAAATTATAAGAGACATACAAAGACTTGCAGCTCAAGACTTTACCACATTAATCATCCTATACATGTCGGCCACTCTTTTCTTCTCTGGCAGTAAATGCACGGTGCCGTGGTACATTGTGAAACAGATTGCCAATATGCAGCTGATGAGGACAATATGCTGGGCTAAAGTTGTTTGGCAATTCCTGATTGAGTCAATGGACATCTTCAGGCACACCACGTACGAGCTGCAAGGATGCTCCGTGCAAATTATTGTACGTACAAATCTCATATTTGGCCAACATTGTATGAAATTTACCCAAAAAATTGTGAAAATTTGTGTAAACTAATTTAATTTTCCATTTTTGCAGTATTGGCTATGTGAGAGGGCTCCTATTTTTGAGCCGAGGTCTGGTTTGGAGGACATAACCCCACGCGCAGTAAGATGGGACCTCCAAAATATTAGCAGATCTTTACTTGAAGTTGATCTAAATGAGATTGACAGGAATATTGTAAGTTAGACTTCTTTTTATGTGCAGTACAAATAAAATGCGACCATAGTCGCAGTATTGAGCTGCACTTTTCGCAATTCGTTTTGTGCCTGACAAACATTGTGCGACCATGGTCGCATTCTCATGAAAATTCCTTTTACATGAAATGTGACCATGGTCGCAGTGATGAGCTGCATGTCTTGGCAGACAAATTTATGCAGGACAAACATACTGCGACCATGGTCGCATTCTTATCATAAATACTGAATAAATAAACTGCGACCATGATCGCAGTATAATTATTTCATTGTTTTATTTTAAACTTACCTTTTTCTGTTTATTTTCAGATTTTGAGTCGAATGGCCAACATCTCTAATGCTGAAAAAAATATGGTTGGCCTTCCTGTTGAAGGGGAAGAGGAGGAGGAAGAAGAAGAAGCAGAAGATGAAGAAGAAAATGAAGAAGAAGGCCATACATATAATGAAGCTGACATCCCGGCGGAAAATGAGCCAGAAGCGGCTGAAACGAGTGAGCAAGAACCATCTTTTACAGGTTATTTGCCACCACCACGGGATGATCAAGCTGAAGAGATAAAAGAGTTGAGGTCTCAAAATCAGCACTTGAGAGAATATGTTTCTCAGCTTGAAAAAAAATTGAAAAAATGGAGACTGAGAGCAGACTCAAGGCTGAATTAAAAATAAAAAGGAGAGAAAAAAGAGAGAAGAAAAAACTAAAAAGGCAGCAGACGAAATTAAAAGTGAAAGAAAAAGAAGAATAAGAGCTGCTGAGAGCAGCCGCTGCTGCGGAGAAGGAGAAGGAGAAGAAGAGGGAAGAGGAGGAGCATGAGAGAAGAAGATTGGAAGAAGAGAAGGAAAAGGAGGAGAGGAGGAGAGAACTGGAGGAGAAGGAGAAGGAAAGAGGAGAATGGAAGAGGAGGAGAATGAAAGGAGAATGAGGGAAGAAGAGGAGAAGGAGAAGAAGAGGAGGAAAAAGGAGGAGCAGGAAAAGGAGGAGAGGATGAGGGAAGAGGAGGGGCAGGAGAGGAGGAGGAGAATGAGAAGAGGAGGAGAGACGAGCAGAGGAGGAGGGAAGAGGAGGATCAGAAGAAGAGGAGCATCGAAAAGGAGAAGAAGGAGAAGGAAAAGATGAGGAAAGAAGAGGGGGAGCAGGAAAAGTAGAAGCGGAGGAAGTTGTTGGAGGAGTTAAAGAAGAAGCGGAGGAAGTTGTTGGAGGAGTTAAAGAAGAAGCGGGAGAAAAAGAGGAATGTGGGAGAAGAGCAAATTAGAAGGAAGGGTGAAGAGGAAAAGGAGCACAAAAGAATGACGGAGCGGATGGAGAAGCAGGCTGAAGAGGAGAAGAAGAAAAAATTAGAAGAGGATGAAATCATGGCTTCTGAATCTATTTTAAATTTTTTTGGGGAAGATATGCCAACTTTTTCTTTGAATATAACTCAAATGATTCAAGAAACCCAAAGAGATATAGCTTCTGAAGAAAAAATCAAGAACATACTCCGCCTCAGAAGCAATCCTTAAAAGAAACTGTTTTGGAATACTCTAAAGGAACGATAGAAAGGGGAGTCAAAGCACGCAAGCGCGCTGAAAGAGATCGCGATGACTCCGACTTCGTTTATCCAAAACAGAAGAAGAAAATAAATGAACATCCTCTTCCACAGCCTGCGGCTGTGAGTTCTGCCGCTGGTTTCGGCGACAAAGAGATTTCCTCCACTGAGCCAAAATCGAGAGAATTGACCGAAACTACGGCATACAGAATTCTGCAGCCCCATCAACAAGCTCTTATAAAAAATTTCTTCGACAAGTCCTTCTCTGAGTAAGTTAATTAATTTTATTATAATTCATATCAAAAAACTGTTATACCTTTATATAAGAACAATTTAATTACTAACTTTGTTTTGAATATCTTGCAGTTCTACTGCGTATCAGGATACCGACAATGGAATAATGATTACAAGGAATGACATTGAGGACCTGATGTTCAGTAGAGACTTAAATGCGAATATAATTCATTTCTACATGCAGCATCTAGAGAAAGGAGAAGGATTAAAAAGCATATTCTTTTGGAGCGAAGCTTGGGTAAAAATCTACTTTCTCCTTTACGGTTTAATGTAATATCAATTGTGGAACAGATTACTAATATTTTCTATCTCTGTGTAGGCTTTAACTTATGTACTGCGACTAAGTTCGCAGCTTATAATTAAAATGTACTGCTACTAACTCATGTACTGCGACTAACTCATGTACTGCGACTAAGGTCGCAGCTGCGACTAAGTTCGCAGCTGCGACTAAGTTCGCAGCTTATAATTAAAATGTACTGCTACTAACTAATGTACTGTGACTCAGGTAGTTGCTGGAGGATTAATCAACAACACCAATGCGACCTTAGCCGTTATGTGTGCAAATATAAAAGGAGCAGATACCTGATGTACTGCGACTTTAGTCGCAGTCTATTAAAATATTAATTACAACGAATATAATTTTGGTAAAGAAAAGAATGCGACCTAAATTGCAGTTGCTGGTCCTCTTTATCAATAACAGCACTGCGACCTTGGTCGCTATAGTAATTATATAAAAATGGGTTAATTAAGAAACGCTGCGACCTGGATCGCAGTCTGTTGTCTTGACGTAATGACTTCTTATTTTAATTAATTTTTTCTTATATTTTAAATTCGTTTTGTATTTTATTTATTTTTTTTCTTGTCCGCAGCACGGTGTTGTATATAAAAGTGAAGATCTGGAAGATCATTTCATCAAGCAGCAGCTGTTGAAAAAGTGGACAGCTGATGTGCAGTACATGTTCTTTCCGATCAATCACAAACATAGTGCCAATGATCCCGGATTTCACTGGACCTTGTTGGTATTTGATTGCGATACACAAGAGTGGATTTTTTACAACTCTTTGGTCCCATCTGAAAAAATTAGTAGTATATCAAAGCTTTACCAAAAAGATGCAAGAATAATGGTGAGTTGAAATTTTGTATTTCGATTACTGAAAACTTGCATTTAATTTGATTAATACTAATTTTTTTCCTATTGACATTGCAGAAAGAAAGATTATTACAGATTTTTGAGATTGATTTTAATAAATTAATGAGAAAAATAAATATAAAATACACAAGATGCCCCCAACAAGCAAACAGGTATATAAATTTTTGACATCTCCTTACCTTTCATATTTTCTACCTTTTTTAGTACAAAAATCTAATTTCATTTAATGATTACTCTATGAAAATTCAGTGTTGATTGCGCTGTATATGTATGCAAGTACATGGAAAGCATAGCGTCTGGTAGTCCAGCAGCTGTTGATACTGTTACGGATGCTGATGTACAGAGACTAAGAAGTGAGCTTGCATACATGATACTTGCAGATAAAGAGAAGAGTTGGGATGAAGAAACAGAAATTATACGAAGGACAGTATTTAATGACTAACAGTTGACAATTTATTGATATAGCACAATTTTTTATTTTATAAATGTAAAATAATTGCAATTGCAATTCATTGAATAATTTTTTTCTTTTATTAATTTAATTTATAAACATTTATATACATTTATTTATTATAAGTTCCATTGATTATTTCCAATCTACATTTGTTACAACTTGGATTTTACTATTGCGTACTGATGTTAGAAACAAACATGCGTTCAGTAATTGTATTGCGACCAAAGTCGCAGTAATGACCTGTTTGAGTTACAGCGTTTCCTTATACGGCGATACTTTAATCGAGACAGCGATCATGATCGCAGTTACTTAATCGTTTATCAGTTCCTAATGCGACTATGGTCGCAATAATGAACTATTTTTGGAGTTCAAAGTAATTTAAAGTTAGAGTGTATTAACTTTTAAACTGTTTTGGATAACTGAACAGTCACCTAAGAAGTATACAATTTTTGGGAAAAGGTAGAAAATAAATTTGGGAGATATTCACGTGGTTCGAGAGCTTAAACCTTTTGGAATTCCGGGATTAAAAATATATAAAGGGTCATCAGGACAGGATTATAAACATACTAAATTGTTTTTGCTGAAACTCGTTACTCTCACTGTTCGGAATTAGATTCCAAAATGTCTTCTCCACAGTCTTCACCGGAAAGAAGCCAATCATCTAATGATGATTGGATGTATAGTTCTGAAGATATGCCTCGCTACGGGTCAGAGGATGAGCTTGATACAGACGACCCGTTCTGCGAGTTCATTGATGAACCAAAATACATCAATGAAGAGGAAGAAAGCGAAGAGGAGATTGTCGCCGAAGAGGTGGAAGGGACGGAAAGCGATACGGAAGACGAAGCAGTCATACACTTGACGACGAATCTGATTATGATGGTGATGACGAGGATTAGAAGTTTAAAATTTGTATTTTGTTTTTTTTTCAATATATATAACTTTGTTTTCTAAGGTTAATTGAGTGAATTACAGTTTTTACTACTATATCTTGGTTGAAATGCTGTACAATTGTTACAAACCTTCATTTTAAATATTTTACTAATAGTCTTTATTGATGTTTACGCTAAACGAATATACTGCGACCAACGACGCAGTTAATAATTATATTATTTCACATGTATATAAAATTTTAAAATGAAGGTTGCGACTTTGGTCGCAGTTGCTGGCCGCAGTCTTAATAAAACACACTGCGACCTTGGTGATGGTCTTTAGATTAATCAACAACAACAATGCAACCTTGGTCGCTATGCGTGTTAATATAATCAACAACAACAATGCGACCTTGGTCGCTATGCGTGTTAATATAAAGGAAACACCTACCTAACGTACTGCGACCTAAGTCGCAGTCATTGTACTGCGACCCTAGATTGCAGTTGCTGGCCCTCTTTATCAATAACAACATTGCGACCTTGGTCGCAATTAACCATGTACACTGCGACCAAAGTCTTTGTCTACATTATATACACAAAAAGTAAACTATATAGGAGAATTTTGTAGCAGTAAAACTTTAAAGTACAACTACTTACAAAAATAATACAGTAGAAATGAAAGAATGATAATATATCTGATTATAATGTCATGCCAGTGGCAGACTGCGACATGAATCTCTCTACACTGTGCGACCCTGGTCGCACTTCATGAAAAAATGAAGTCTTTGTTCCTTCAAGATGGAGGCAACCCAAAACCTACTTCTTCTGCCATTAAAAAGGAAATAGTAAGAATTTTAAAGATACATCATTATAAAAAAATGATTGACAGGTTTAATGTAATACCAGTAACGGACAACCAGTCCTGTAATAGCCCAGCTCTTGGCAGTTACCACATCTTTGATGCTTAACTTCCTTCTGATATATAGAATCTTCAAAACCAGACTTAAGCCTGGATGCAGCTCTAGGCCTCCCCTTCGTTGGTACAGAACCAATTGGATCACGTATATTCAATTCTTCACCATCTCGCAATATGACAACGGAACCACTGGAACCAACTGTAGTTTTAGGCTATGATGAATGATCATTTCCTGACGTGGCTATGTATTCTCTAGTGGTTTCTTGGGCAAAATTTTTCAAAACTGCCTCCAAATTTGAAAGATGGATATCAGAATCAGCGATCATGTCAAGAATTGCATTAAATTTTAAACGAATTGTCCACAATCTAGCCGTCCGTGGAGTGCCTTGACTGGGAAAAGGCTTCATGCCGTTTTCAATTGCAACGTTTTTGTAACGAGCATCCAACCTCCACCTCTGAAGTATATATGATTCCGGTATATGTGTAACGTGATTGCGCCACAAGATACACAGAATATGTCTACATAGGATACCGTCTGTTTCAAATAACGAGCAACTACAAGAAACATGAAGTTCCTCACGCTTATCATAACTGACATTTTCCCAGCTGTCTTTTGATTCTGAAAAACTACCAACCAAATATGTTGATCCAGGTTCGTCATGTTCCACCTCTTCTGAAAACAGTGTCATTACAACTGCCCATTCCTTTTGGAACAACTGAAAAATCTTCGGTGTATACAACTTCGAAACCTGTATCTCATATGGATTTGATGTTCAATTGGGTACAAAATTCAATCCTCAAAATCTTGAAGAGATTCAGATGTACGACGGGCAGCAACAGCTTTATCATATTGGTGAACAAATTCCACTAGTTTCGTGTATGCGTTAACAAAATCATCAAAGAAGGAATTAATACTCTCGGACCTCTGACTGGTTGTCATTCCAGCACAGAAAACATCCTTGAGATATGCATTAACCCAGTGTCCACGAAGCCTGTACATCTTCATCAACCAACTGTCATCTTCTTCTTCTAACTGATATTTTTCATTCATCAGACGCTATCGTTCCTCACAAGTGCTTATATCACGGGAGGTGTACCAAGCATGGAAATCGGAGACCATATCTTCTCTATACTTGTTTGCCATTGGGATTTGTTGCTCGGCAATATGTTTCCGCACATGCCAGAAACAGTAACGGTGCGAGAAGTTGGGAAAACAATCTTGATGGCGTCACCAATCTGCGCATCCTGATCAGTAATAATCAGCTTCGGTTCAACTCCATGCATGCACTTGAGCCATTTTTGGAATAGCCAAACAAAAGTATCCCTCTGCTCATCAGCAAGCAATGCACAGCCGAACAAAATTGACTGCCGGTGATGATTTACTCCAGTGAATGGAGCAAATGGCAAGCTCAAGTGATTAGTTCTGTATGTTGTGTCAAAAATGATCACATCACAGAACCTCAGATACGAGGAAATAGCTCTTCCATCAGCCCAAAAAATGCTTCTAAGTGTGCCCGCGTTATCGACTTCACTTGAAAAGAAGAATTCTGGATCGGTCTCGGCTTTCTCTTGAAAATATTTGATAATAGCAATAAACTCATGACCGCAGTTATTTCTACGTTGACGAGTAAAATCAATAACTTGTTGCGGGCTCACTTCTTCACAGCCTTCTCCCTGGCTCATTGCATTCACAACGCGGGAAATATTTGAAGGCCGCATTCCCACATCAACCAGATTGCTCATAATGCTTCTGCTAATCTTTGAACGATGAGTCTAGTGAAAGTAATGGTGATGTACCTTATCCGGGCTTGACAATTCATGTGAATGAGTATCAACAAATTTTGTGATAACCCAATATCTTCTTCCAAAAAATAAACGAAGACGGACATGCATCTCAGCAGGACAAACTACTCTAGTGTCAATTCGACGATGCACTGTAAGCCCCTCTTGTCTTTTGTCACACAACTTCTTCACACCTTCCTTGTTGCAGCAAAATTTTCTGCAAATAATCTCATAAGGAGGCTTCCGTGACTTATCTGTACCTTTTCTTCTCACGCTAAAACCTCTATTCCTTGCAAAAGAATTGTAGAAATTGTATGCTTCCATATCCGACATGAACTGTTTCCCTATAAACTTATCTGAGCTTCCAGAAATTTCTCCATGTGCATTCATATCCTACAAAAAACAATTACACGAATTACATGAATATAAATATTTTTAGATATCACACGTTTAAAATATAAGTTATATAACAGCGAAGAAGGTCGCATAAGAGATGAAATCTATATTACTTCTTATTAAATACTGCGACCAAAGTCGCAGTCATCCGTATGATAAGAAATCTATATTACTTCTTACTAATGACTGCGACCTAAGTCGCAATCATCCGCCGAAGAAATCTATTTTACTTTTTACTAAAGACTGCGAACTAAGTCGCAGTCAAAAAAAAAAATATTTCACATACGAGATGGAATCTATATTACTCCTTATTAAAGACTGTGACCTAAGTTGCAGTTATCCGTATGAGAAGAAATCTATATTACTCCTTAATACAGACTGCGACCTAAGTCGTATTTATCCGTATGTTAAGAAATCTATATTACTCCTTACTAAAGACTGCGACCTAAGACGCATACCAAAAAAAAGATTTCACAGCCGGAGATTATTTTCAAATAAGATTGCGACCGAATATTAAAACGGTCGCATTTCTGAAACTTTAAAACATGTGTTATAGGTCGCAGTACAACATAGACTAAAGAGAAAAATTCAATATTTAAGAAATAGTTTTTAAAAAATTGAAACAATTAAAACTTGTGGATCGGCATGCAAAGATGTCAACCCTTCAAGATTCTCAATATTCTGAGAGAAAGTAGAACCAGATGCAATATCTTCCATATTTAGATCGCCAGTAGACTGCTCAGACGTCGACATTAAATATTTTGGAGAAAAAATTGATCTGAAAAGATTTTATATTTTCAGAAAAAAGTTTATCGAAGGCGAAAAAGGAGAACCTATAACTGATAAAGAGAGGTAAGGAAATAGGGGGAAAATAATAATAAACAATAACCCAAGTCTGACAACGTGCGATCCAAAAATTGCCTTTTGGCAAATAATAATAAATAATAAGGAAAGTTACCGAAAGAGTAGCTTTTTCATAAGGGGTATTTGGTAATTTAACTTCTTCTTATAAGTGGGCCGCAAGTTAGTGGGTGACAAAATTGAGCCACGTCACCGCAGGCTGAGGGAGTTCTCTCAGCTGCGGCTGATATACATTTTTCTCATATATATATATATATATATATATATATATATATAGGAAAATCAGCTTAACACAGGAGGGACTACCTCTTATGTCGCTGAAGTGGCAAAATCTCAGCCTCTGCTAGGGGCTGAGTAATATTAAGTTAGGGGTGAATTTTGCCCTAAAAAAACCCGCTTTTCAAATCACAGCCCTGACTGCCCCTCTCTGTCGTCGCCACCCTAGATTTGTCGCCCTCTCTCTGTTGCCGTCGAACCCCTCTCTCTTTATGTCGCCGCCCCAACCTCTCATATCTCTTATATATCTCCGCTTCCCTTCATCCAATCAAGAGAGAGAGAGAGGAGCAGACGAGCTCGGGACCAGATTCGGTTCTAACTGACTCCAATTAGAGGAGAAAAGAAAAGAAAAAGAAAAGAAAAGAAGAGGAAAGAAGAGAAAAAGAAATTAAATGATGAGATTTAAGTGAAGGAAAAGCTAGAGTTTTTTTTCAAGTGAAAAAGAGGATAGGATTTGGGGATTTTTTTTCTTGGGTGAATAGTAATATATAGGTGAAAAGAATTTGGGTGTAATTCTTTATCTAGAAAATCTCTCTCTCTCTCTCTCTCTCTCTCTCTCTCCCCCTCCCCCCCCCCCCTCCCTCCCTCCCTCCCCCCCTCCCCCCTCAACTCTTGTCGTCATCCATCTATTTATATAAATTAATATATATATATAAATTCAATTGTATGTACTTGTATTTATCCCCTCTCACCCTTTATACACATTAAAATACACTTAAAACTTAAACATAATTAATTATTCATTAATTAAATAATCAAATCGCTTACTATACTTTATATGCACACTAATAAAGTAATTAATATTTTAAATTAGAGATTATAATTCGGGTGTTACAATTTTTTTGTATAATTCTTAGGTTTAAGAAACTATATATTGTTGGAATTTGGGTCGAACAAATAGCCCCACATCGGCTAGACGTGGGGATGGTCTTGAATATATAAGGATTTGAGTAACTCCACCTACAACGCTAGTCTTTGGGATGATGCCCCAAGTCCTTCAATTGGTATCAAAGCCATGCCCTGAACTTAGTCGTGTGTGTGGGTGATGTTCGACGATGTAGATCCCCCAATAGCGGAAAGGCGCAATGGGCCTGATCACCCCAACGGCGCAAAAAGGCGCAATAGGCCCCTGTAAAGTTTGTTGGGCTCTCGAAAAATTTGACAGTGGCGCTCCTTTGTAATGGACGTGCCGCCTCTCACGCAATGTAGAGAAGTGACTGACTGCAGTTAGTGCTCACATAAGGCGTGTCGTCTTCGCACGCAGTGAAGAAATTGTATCTCGATACAGCATTTGGTCTTCTGGTGCGAAGATAGTTGAGCTTGCAGGGAGACTCTTTGTTCGCGGGGGGATTGTTGGGATTTGGGTCGAACAAATAGTCCACGTCGGCTAGACGTGGGGTTGGTCTTGGATATATAAGAATTTGGGCAACTCCACCTAGAAGGCTAGTCTTTTGGGATGGTACTCCAAGTCCTCCATATATACATCAAAGCCTCTATCACCAGCATGGCAGCATCCATCACTTTGGAGGCTACAAAGTCAGTAACTCTTGTTGGATTTTAATGCTCTTATGTTAGCTATACATGAATTTATTTAACAAAACTCTAATATATTGTAGGAAATTAAAATTAAGGACATTAGAAACTATCCAAATTCAAATCCAGCTAAGATTTCATTTTAAGCAAATTAATTAAGGAAAAAACGTGGTTTCGCAAATCCTCAAAATAGATATAGAAGTTTTGATTCAAATACAACTAGGGGCAAAGACTTTCAGATTCACCTTTGGACAGCGAAGCTCAAAATTTAGCAAGATTATTGTCAAGCTATCGTTTGTCATCTTGAAAAGAACAACCAATAATGTATCATTGTGGTGCAAAGACGGCAGTCAAATAAACACAAGTCTAAGTCTAAGATATTCTTTTAGACTCTAATTTCTCCTCTCTTTGAAAAAAAATCATTCATTTCTATTCTCCAAAATTCCCAACATCCAACATTTGCTGACATTATTCCGTTTCATATTGCTGGAGTTGAAACCGGCGGGAACGGGGGAGTTCAAACTCTGTCCCTATCTCACATGGGGCTGCCCACTCAGCGCAGGACACGTGTCGAGCACGAAGACTCGATCACCCAAATCCGACGACCTGTGAAGAATGGGCGGCGTGAAGTGGGGTCCCCACAGAATTAGCGATGGGCTCATCAGATCAGTTGCCGCTCAAACTCGTCGCCGGAGTCGAAACTTTGTCGATGTTTTGTGCCAGCGAAGCACAGGGTTAGGTGCTGGGGGCCCATCAAACCGTTGAGGTTCATTCAATTCTCTGGAGCTCTGTTTTCTCGAGTCCCCACGCTCTCCATTCTAAGATTGAATTATTGAATTATTGCAGAGGAGAGAAAGACTGCATGATGACCAGATGACTAAAATCTCAAGAATGAAGCCAAAGTCTTTTTAAGAAAAGGAAAAAAAAGGACAAGTCGCAAGACTGTCACTGGACTCAAACAAATAATACATGAATCTTTCATTCAATAAACACTAAAAATTTTGAAGATGAGAACCCTATATTTGCTTTATTATGACTCCGTTTGAGCCAGCAAATATAGTCCGAATAATAAAAGTTTGCATTAAGAGCCTGTTTGGTTGCTGCAAGTGGGTTTTGTGCAAGTGGTTGTAAGTCATGGGTGAGTTTTGCGCGATGGTCTGTTTAGGGCCTGTTTAGCTGTTGTAAATAGCCGTAAGTCGTAAGTCATAAGTGGTAACTATTTTACAGTTGTAAGTGAGTTGTATACAAGTAAGTTTTACGGTATTTGTTTGGTAATGAGAAATTGTAAGTGAAAAAGTATATTGTGTTTTACAGTGTTTAATTGGTTATGTGAAATTGAAATGAGAAAGTATATTGTATTTTATGGTGTTTGGTTGGTAATGTGTAAGTCCACAAAACAAACTGTTTAGTAATTTAACATATTAAATATTAAAAAATAAAAAATAAAGAAATGTAAATATTTAAATATGTAAATATTAAAAAATATTAAATAAATAGTAAATATTAAAAATATTAAATATTAAAAATACTAAAATATTAATATTAAAAATATTAGATTACTAAAATATTGTAACCTAATATTAATTATTAAAAATATTAAATATTGCAATCTAATATTAGATATTATTAAATTCAATAATTAAAATATTAGATTCCAAAGTTAAAAAATTAATTTAACAATGAAAATTATTAATTTTATATTAAACATTAATTCTAGTAATAAAAAATTCTAATAATAAAATAATTAAAATAATTAATAAAAACTTTAATCTAATAATTAAAAAATTCTCATAATTTAAAAAGATTAATCTAATAAAAAAATATTAATCTAGTTACAATGAATTGTCTGCAATACAGCTTTGCATAACCACTAAATTAATTGTTTGTGTTGCTTGTGCTGTATTGCATGACCATAAAATTAACTGTTTAGACTGTAAGTGGGCTGCAAGTGTATTTTACTACTTTCGGCCCCAAACAAACACCATAAGCTACAATTGCATTTTACCACTTACAGGCCAATTACGGAAAACAAACACGCCCTTATCTGTTTGGTTGCTGCAAGTGGCTGCAAAACGTGATTTACAAAACCCTTTTCCAGTTGCAAATAGATTTTGCGTAAATAAGTTTTCAAGTGTTTGATTGATAATGTGAAAGTATAAGTGGGAAAGTATAATGTTCTATACGGTGTTTGGTTAGTAATGTGAAATTGTATGTGAAAAATATATTGTCACGGTGTTTGATTAGTAATGTGAAAGTGTAAGTAAAAAAGTATATATTGTTACTTACGGTGTTTGGTGGTGAGCTTGCAAATGAGATTTGCAAGTGGGTCTACACGCGGGTGATAAAATTAACTGTTTAAGTCTGCAAGTGCAAGTGGGTCTGCAGGTGGACTACAAGATATAACTTTAATCTTATAATTAAAAAATATTAATCTAATAATTTAAATAATACATATTACTAAATTTAAAATAAAAAATATTAAAGTAATATTAAATATTATTAAGTATATTAAATATGTTATGTAATATTCAATCATAAAAAATATTAAATTGCCATTTAATATTAAATATTAGTTAACAAACTAAAAGATATTAATCTAGTAATAAAATATTTAATCTAGTAATTTAAAAAATATTAATCTAATAAATAAAAATATTAATTTACTAATTTTAACAAAAATTAAATTTAATAATAATAAAACATTAATATAATTTAAATATTAATGTATTTAATAATAAAAATCATTATTCTAATAATTAAAAATTTTAGTCTAATAATAAAATTTTAAACTAATAATTAAGATTAATCTAATAATTATAAAAATTAAAATACTAATAAAAAATTAATCTAATAATAAAAAGATTAATCTAATAATAAATTTTTATTAATTTATTAATAAGAAAACTTTAATCTAATAAAGTAATCTAATAATTAAAAAAGTTTAATCTAATTAAAAATATTAATCTAATAATTAAAAATATTAAACTAATACAATTTTAAACTAATAATTAAGATTAACCTAATAATTAAAAAGATTAATCTAATATTAAAAACTATTAAAACAATAATAAAAATATTAATCTAATAATAAAATATTAATTTAATAATAAAGAATTAGTAATTTATTAATAAAGAACTTAATCTAAAAAATTAATCTAATGATAGAAAAAGATTAACCTAGCAATAACCAAAACTTTAATTTAATAATTTAAAATATTAATTTAATAATTAAAAATATTAATCTATTAATAAAAAATATTGCAAATACATCTGCAAGTGGGCTTTCCAAATTGGTCTACAAGTGGGACACAAAATTTAACTTTTATGGGTCTGCAATTGCAAGTGAGCCATAAAAGTAATTGTTTGCAAATGCAGTTGCAAATGAGTTTACAAGTAGGTCAAAAAAAACTTAATTATTTGACTGTAAGTGAGATTTGCATTACCATAAAATTAACTGTTTTGATTACAAGTGAGATTTACAATGCAAATCTCACTTGCAAGGACTAAACACTTGAAAGTGCAATGGGTGCAAGTGGTGAAAGTGAGAATTGTACTTGCACCCACACTTTCACAATCCAAACATGCCAAACCTAAAAGTTAGCACAAGAAAGAAAGTCCTCTCAATAGCGATTTCTCAAAGACAAGGCTGATTTCTTGTGACCTTGTTTTCTGAGAAATCTCCCATGCACAGCAGTGCCTGCGAAAGAAACCAATTTTCGACTTTCATCTCCTAACATTTTTGCCTAGATGAGAAATTTCTTTTATGTTTTGGATTATCGTTGTTTTGTTTGCTGTAGAAAAGAGACGGTTTCATGACATAGTCAGGATTTCAAAGTCCGGGGGTGTCAATCTACATTCAATAATCAAAATATAAACGATAAATAACAATAATAGTTTCAAAACTATGTAGAAGTCTTTTGTGTTTATGAATATTAAAACCTATCAACTGTTGCATATAATTCCATGGCATGAGTAATATATATCCTACTACTAGAAAGGACTTCTCTTATAGTTTGCTAACTAAGTTTGTCCTCATTAAGGGAACTATTAATGTATTTGTTCCAGCCTACATAGCAGAAACCATTAACCTAATTGACAAGATTTTCATATAGCTAGTAAGTCACTGACAAACTTTGAAGAAAAAGAACATAAAGTAAGTCATTGACAAACTTAAATCGATAAATGCTTTTCCTCTGCAAAAATTGCATTGTTTAGCTTGATATCATATCTGCCAAAAACATAAAAATAGGTCCTTGTAACAATTAAGATTCATGCCATGTCTATTTGCTTATCATATGAAAGCTCCAAAATTTCCACATATAGTTCAAAAGATGAAAATCATGATATGTCCACAGAACAAATTCCTACAATGATAGAAGAATGAGATGCAAGTTTTATTTTTATATAAAAAAATTGAAAGAAAATGTGTAACATGCAACATTCAGCAACTTGATTAACAACAACAATAACTTGGCATATACAGAATAATAACATAAACAAATGAAGGACAAATTGAATATTCAGGCTAACTTTGTCTCTTTTTAACAAGACATGGTGGAAGTGTCAATTGATTCTTTACAAAGCATTGAATATATGAATCCATAATTGACTGTAACGCCCACCTCACCGGATACGGAGACGCTATTGTAACGTATATATGCAAAGTAAAATACCCATAGGTATACGTGCTAAGCATATTAGTATAGTCACAAATGAGAGTATGGAAGCACAGTAGTAATAAACATTCCAATATTACAGTCCAAGTATATTATTATAACAATATGTGATTCAATATTACTTAAATATTACATCACTGAAATGTACAAAAATATGATTTATGAGAGATTTTTGTTACACGATTGTCACGCTTCCTTTGTACGCTCTGAACAGCTATGGGAACTTCACCAACGTCCAAACTTCAAAATCTAGACATGCATGTCCTAAGTTGTCAGAAAAGCAACCTAACGAGTACGTAAATGCCAAATGGCATGCTCAAACAAATGCACTATACAGGAATATCAGTGGATCGTGAATTCAAGGCAAGCAGGCAGATAATGAACAATAAAACAATAAATGAAATTAGGACTAGTATAGAACTGTCATATAACATTCAATCAATATGTTGTATGTAACTGTACGCAAAACCAGTTGTATAAATCCAATTGCTAGTTCCATGAGATTAGTACGTTAAAGGGATAATCCAAATAAGGAAACCCTCATTTATAAATCATATACCTTACTTCACCATCAATTAAGTATATACAAGCAGAGTTACTAATCAGTAAGTTTGTCAGCATTTCTGTAGTCAGTGATTCCAGTATTCTGTCAGTAGTAGTCCAGTATCAAGAGTATTACTTGTGTTTGGAATTCATGTATAGGCAGTAGACGGTATAACTTAGTTATATAATAATAATAATCAATATGGTATGTTATTGTATTCATCCCCTCCAGTGTCCCATATCACTGGCAGCTCTTACTGGAGACCGCACTTCCAGCAGAACACATCTGAACTTTGATATGCGGATATTATCGTTCGAACGAGGAAATAACTCAATAACACCTGCTTTTGACGTTATTATTGTTAAGTAATTAAGTTATGTCAGGTATGGGATAAGGTATAGAGCATTATATTATGTGATAATGATTATCAGTACTGCTTGACATTTTAATCATCTCCCTACCAGTGTCACCCATCACTGACAGTTCACGCTAGAGTTTATATTCTGATAGAACTCAGTCGGATCTGATATGGGTGTACAGTATTCGAATGAGGAGAAATCAAATATCACACGTTCCAAATATCATTATTGTTGGGTTATTACATTCTTATTATTCATCTGATCTATATGTCTAGGTATGTATTTCTGGTACACATATATCAACATATGAATAAGACGAGTTAGTTATTAGAAACTGATGGGGATCAACTGTATCAGGTTCATAATGGGCCCTGTGCATACCCGGGATAACGACCTCAGTCGATTGGATCTGGCCTCCAATCCCAGCCGTTAGGCTGTGAAGGGTCTTATTTGTATGCCCTGGAATCAGTAGTGGAATCAGTATAGAGTGCCAACACACTCCATGAGAACACCTATAGCCTCAGGTAATTCTGAACAGTAGTTGCATCATCGAGCCATATGAAGCCATACAAATTGATGTCATCAGTTTCCCCCATCCCCAGCGTATGTGGAGTCAATTAATATAACCAGATCATTGTACAGTTCTCAGTATATATTCATGATATATTGTTTACAGGGATCAACAGGAGTATAGTATCGGGAGATGTGGGATACGAGAGGTGGCCCCGTGGATTCAAGAGGTGGCCCCCACCACAGATATGTGTGTTATGGCACTTTGTTCCGCGTGACAGTTACTTCCACACATCATATCAGTAACAGGAGTATCAGGAGTATATCTTTGTCCAGGATTAAGTATTTCAGTAATTCAGTATACAGGATAATTTCCTGTAAATCAGTAATCATGATTATATTCAGTCAGGAGTTACGGTACCAAGTCTGAAAATAGTGTAATATAATAGATCATGAGTTGTGGTACCATCCAGTAATCAGTGTATGTACTGTAATCAGTATATTACATGTCAGTGTCCATATATCAAGTGTCAGATGAATGACCAGTATCAGTTCCCAGTATCTTTATACAGTGTCATTATTAAAGATAGTATGTAAATCATATAATTGATATCAGGAATTCACAATCATTAAAATGATGATATAAGGCAGGGTTAAAGCTATGCACAGACAAGCGGTGTGAAACAGTGCTGGGACAAGATCAGCAAATAGTATTTATACACTAAAACACACGGTGGAACTCGGGAACGACTCGGTCTTAAATGCGAGTTTAGAATCTAGCAGAGTTCCGCCTGGGCATGTCTAGTGTTTGGACACATATTATGCATAATTGTTATTGTATTTCTACATTCATTCTGTAATAATTCTACAAATCACTTGTCTTAATGTCTTAATTCATGCAGGGTGTTATAGAGAGAAGATAAGCATGAATCCTATCCAATTAAATCCAAAAATTCAAATCAACGGGAATCAATTTAAATTCAGAGGTTCGAGATGTAATCTTATCTGAAGACCAAGTATATCAGATGAGATAATATCATCATAGTTCAAAGAAAAAATAGATTAGAAGAAATCCCTATCAGTTTCGCTGAGGATAAAAGGAGATATCATCAAATATGGAGCAAAGATTCAAAATCTCGAAGGATAGAAGGTTAAACAAAGAAACGACGGACGAGACCCCCCAGATCCTGGCCCTACGGCCAGGATCTAGCAGCAGAAATACGAGTAAAGTCATGTTTCTGCGGCTTTAGTTTTGAATTAGGGGAGTGCTACGCTATCTTTTATCTTTATTTTCCTATAAATACTTGTATTCATTGAGAGAGAGGTAGACTTGGAGGCTGTAAATGCTAAATTGAGAGGAAAGGTATGTGTTGTAATGCAAGTTTGGGATCAAGAGTTTTGTAACAACGATTCTTCAATAAAAACTTAATCTTCTTCAATACCGATCTTGCAGCGTTTCAGTCTAAGTATTCTTTACTTCTCTCTTTTATTTTTGTGATTCGATTTTCTTCTTTTACTTGCATGTTTTATTCTATGATTTCATCAATAGCTTATTGCATGTCTTCTCTTCTTTGCTTTTGCTAACTCTTTTGTCTTCAACAGCGTTTGGAGGAGGAAGACGACAAGGCGACAACAAGTCTTAATTTCGGGTTCCATCTTTTTCTCCCTTTCTCTCTTATTTTTTTCATCACTTATTTTACTTCGCCTTTACATTATTAGTACTCTTTTACTTCTTTTACTTTTTTTTACTTCTCTTATTTTTTTATGCTTAATGATCTTAGTTTTTACAGCAAATTCCATCCTTCATCTACGGATTTTTCAACTAGGATTTAACAAATCTCTGTGGATTTAACCCTTAACTTACCACTATACAATTTGCTAATAAGATTCTAGTAAGTTTAAATTTTCATAACTTGTATGTGGTTTAATAACGATGAATTTCATCATGAACATCGAACCGCGAACAGTTTTTAGCGCTGCTACCGGGAACTTGTAAAATTTTTGGTTTTTGAAAATCAACATTAAATCTTTTTCTAGTTTTATAAAAAAATAAAAATTAAAAATTAAAAAAAATTATAATTAAAAAATTTAGAAATTTAAATCAAAAATAAAAAAATTAATTCAAAATTCTTTTCTTTTATTACTTTTCTTTTCATCCCTAAGATCTAAACTTTGAATTTTTTTTTTTTTTTGCAGGGATATTGCATGAACGAGAAAAGATTTGCACAACAGGATGAAGCTTGCTTGCTTATGACATAATTGCATTGCTAAACTAAAATAAAACAAAAATTGCTTACTTCAAAGTCGTCATAAAGGTTAGTAATTTTCTAACTTTACCCACGAATCTCTTATTAGTAGAATTTTGGGGGTGCTTATTGATTGAACTTGTGTTGCATTAGTGCATATTGTATAAAAAGACCTTAAGAGTTGCCCCTCTCATATAAGGTCGGGATTTCATTACCCGTTCATTGACTCAAAAATCACAACGCATATAAGCTTTCCCAAGTTTGAACTAAATTTATAATCAATTAGAAACTTGACCACTAGGATTTCGAGTTCATTAAGTGGATCCATTTTGAGAATACTCTGACGATTACTTTCAAGCTCGCGAGAGAGGGCTTTCTTATCTAGAAAGGGTGACTTAACAATTGCGGCGGTGTCTAGCCTGGAAGAAGGACCGAGGGACGTCCTTGTCTAAGAAGGGTTGGCTGAATTTAGTAAGCGCCCAGCCTGGGGGAGAACCGAATCGCTTGTTTGACGACTTTAACTGGTCAGCCCACAATCTGTCCAACTCAGTTAGGAGCTGTCTAACTAGAGAGAATTTTATTCTCTTCAGATTAGTGATTAAAAATTGATTACCTTCAAATTAAGTTAAAGATAAAGAAAATAATTGATTGAATTTGATTGGTTGAGTCATCTTGTGTGTAATCTTATCTAAGATTTAGAAAATCCTTCTTCAGGGTAGTACTCTGGCTCATGCGAAAGTGAGTTCATCTTAAGGGTCGATTAGAATCCATTAATATCTTTGACCCTACTGCTACAATGGGTGACACGAATCAAACTCAACAAATGACCTTAAATGATTACATATATCCTACAAGATCCACCCAACCTTCCTGTATCACTTTGCCAGCCCTTACGGCAAATTTTGAGATTAAATCTGGCATGGTACAAATGCTTTCAGCCTTTCAGGGATTGACCAATGAGAACTCACACCAACATATTAGGAAATTGGAGAATATTTGTGGAACCATGAAGTATAATCAAATGATGGAAGAATCCCTAAAACTTAGGTTGTTCCCCTTCTACCTAAAGGACAAAGCCAAAGTTTGGCTTCTTTCTCTCAAGCCTGGTTCAATTTCCATTTGGGCAGGTTTAGCTAAAGCATTCTATATGAAGTCTAGTCCAAGTAGAAAACTGCTATCATACATCAAGCCCTCTGCAATTTCATCAATTACAAGAGGAGATGCTTTTCACATATTTTAAAAGATTCAAGGATCTTTTGTTTGAGTGTCCTCACCATGGATTTGAAAAGATCTGTTTGATTCAAATGTTATATGATGGCTTAGACCATCCAACTAAGATCATGATTGAATCCCTTTGTAATGGATCATTCACTAGTAAAACAGTCGATGATGCATGGCAATTTTTCAAAGTGGTGGCAGAAAACATTTTAGAATGGGAATCTTTTGATGTTAAGCAACCCACACCAGCACAACTACCACCAACAAGGGTGGTGTGCATAGAGTCAACTTTATTTTGAGATTGATATCAAAATGACATTAGTTATGAGAATACTTGAAGCTTTAGAGATGAGAAAGGGAGCACAATCATTGGCTCCCAAACCATCTAAGCCAGTGGTGTCTCCCGTTTGTGTCTTTTGTGACAGCCAAGAACACTTGGTTGAATAATACCCTGGGTTGTCAATTATCAAAGCGGAGCAAGCAAATGTACCCAATACATTTTGCAAGCCCAATCACAACAACCCATTCAATGAAACATTCAATCTAGGATGGCGTAATCATCCCAACCTTTCATGGAAATCTTCTCAAGGACAAAAATATGGTGAATCATCAACATTTCAATGACCATTTTCTAATAATCAATTTCATAAGGTTAATCACACCATCTGTCTCTCCTCCATATGTCCCTTCCAATCAAAGAAAACCATCTTTAGAGGACACTCTCCAACAATTCATGCAGAGCTAAGTCATAACTAATCAAACTCAAGCCCAAATATCTCACAATCAGAATCAGACGATAGCCCGGCTCGAGGTTCCGATAGAAAAGTTAGCTACATCTATTAAGGAGAAAGAGAAAGGATATTTTTCTAGTCAAACTGTGCCCAACCCAAAGGGACAACCTGCTCCTCAAAAATACTCCTAAGGCCAGTTCGATATTGGTTCTGGTTCAAACCGTGAAGTCCAAGTCATCCATACTTTACGGTCGGGTAAGAGAGTGGACAATCAAGTCCAAGTTCCACCAAACAATCCTAATATTGTCAATAAAAAAAGAGAGAACCCAAAGGAGTCAACAAAGAAAGATGACCAAGTTGTTGTTGACATTCAAGGGAAATCATTTGTGCCCAAGCCCCATTTCCTCAACGTCTTCAACCAACTAGAAAGAAAAATCACTGTAAGGGAATTTGAAAGTTTCAAAAATATCCAAATCAACATTCCCTTCTAAGATGACATCAATCAGATTCCTTCATATGCCAAGTTTCTAATGGATCTAACCATTGTCAAGAGGAAAAATTATATGCCTTGTGAAGCTACATTTGCTACACAAGCATCCTGTCTCATCCAGTAACCCATTGCACCCAAGTATGAGGATGCAGGGAGTCCAAATATTTCTATTAGGATAGGAAATCAGCTTATGAATCAGTATCTGCTAGATCTAGGAGCAAGTGTAAACCTTTTACCCTATTCTGTATACAAACAATTAGGTTCAGGGGAGTTATAACCCACTAATCTTACATTATTTCTAGCAGATAGGTCAGTTAAGGTCCCCAACAAAATTATTGAGGATGTTATTTGAAGGTCGATGAATTTTATTTCCCTATGGACTTTGTGGTCTTAGACACTGAACTAGTTAAAGATCCAACAATCACTCCCTGTGATTTTAGGGAGAACATTTCTTACTACTGCTGATGTTGTCATTAGATGTAGTAATAGAGTCATGACCTTTTCGTTTGAGAATATGACAATTGAGCTAAATATTTTTCATACTAGCTCCCAACCATCTATAATGGATGATTATGAGGAGGTCAACATGACTGATATATTGGTCAATCACACCTTCGAAGAGTCTTGCTATGAAGAGCCCTTTGAGAAATGCTTGGCCTATTTTGAAATAAATTTTGACATTGAGGAGTCTATAGAAGAGGTCAACGCATTGTTAAATTCTTTTCCCATCATGGACCCTAACCTATAGAGACCCAACATAAACACTTGTCATTGCCAACATCTATTCTTATTTCATCAATCATCGAGCCTCCCAAGGTGGAGCTCAAGCCTTTACCAGACACGTTAAAATATGCCTTCCTACGTGAATCAAAAACCTTGCTTGTGATAATTTCTTCCCATTTAGACAAAGACCAAGAAGGGAAGTTGCTAGATGTTCTTGTTGAGCATAAGAAAGCCATAGGATGGATTATAGTAAACATCAAGGAAATTAGCCCTTTGTTGTAATGTACCAAATTCATCTCGAAGAGAATGCTAAAACCTCGAGAGAACCACAGAGGCGTTTGAGCCCTATTTTAAAAAAGGTAGTAAGGGCGGAGGTCATGAAATGTTAGATTCAGGTATCATTTATCCCATCTCTGATAGTCAGTGGGTTAGTCCACTACAAGTTGTGAAATTGCTCTGATACCAATTGTAAGATCACCTAGAGGGGGGGTGAATAGGTGAAGGCTAATCTAATGGTCACTTATGAATCAAATGATGCGGAATTAAAACTAAGTTGACCAAATTAAAATTTCTTTTAATTAAACACTGATGTATAACTCAAGAGTGTTGTCGAATTCCCCTTGCGAGGCTCTGGACAAGCTCCTCTAGATTCCCCTTGAATGGGTTGAGGTGCCGCGTTGGCTCTCTTGGTTGAATACTAGTGTTAACAACAATCCCACGCAATTATATATCAATTAAGCACAAGGGTATATATCATGCATATATAAGATGAACACAATGAAAGTAAATGCAAGATATAAAAGAGACAAAGAGAGAGAGAGGGAAGAGTAAGCAATCGCAAACACAAAGGGTTTGTTTCGAGGTTCGAGCACACTTGCTCTACATCCCCGCCTTCGACACACGAAGGATTTCCACTATGCAAGATCCCACCGGATCTCTCCTCGGTGCCGTACACCTACAAACCCTCGGACTCCCAAGTCCCGTACACACGCAAGTCCACCGACTCGCCGAGGCCGTACCTCTACCACCAAGAGTTCACAACCGAACTCCAACCACCAACAACGAGCACACTTGCCCGTTTCCTCAAATACAAAGAAAAGATCTCTTTGATGATCACAACACTTGATCACCTAAAGAGCACTCTCACTACAACACACCTATAGGAATATCTAGCAATGGATAGCTCAAGTGTGGTGTGAGAAAAGCAAGGAAAGACTATGGAGGAAAACTCAAGAATCACTTTAACACTCTCTTGATAAAAAAACTCCCTTTAAGATGGGAAATATTTGCACTCAAATATGTGGAGAGAACTTCTGAAATCAGTTGGAAAAAACTAGCTCAAAGGTCTCCAAAATCTTAACCTCAAAACAGATGACAAGATCCCAATTTATAGGCTGCAGAAAATAGAGCCGTTGGGAATCTGTCAGTACTGTCGGTCGACCGCCGGTCGACCGGTCAACGGTCATTTTTCTGACCGTTGCAGCCACCGGTCGACCGGCTCGGTCGACCAATAACCTGGAATGAACTGTCGGTCGACCGGCCCGGTCGACTGATATTTCCAGAGAGCAAAGCTCTCTTGGTCGGTCGACCGACCCGGTCGACCGGCCACTGTGCTGACAACGTGCACAGGGCTGTGCACATCGGTCGACCGGACCGGTCGACCGGTTTGGCCTGTCAGCCAGTCTCCAGGTCTGAAAATAGGATTTAAAATCTTTTATAAAATCCTAAAAATACATAGAAATTCTACAAAAATAGTTTTACCAATATACTTGAAAGAACAAACATGCTTGCACAAAATCAAGACATGTTATAGATGTTTTGGTCTATTTTTGTAACTTGGAAATATTAGCTCAATAACCAAAATGTATTTTTCCAAAACATGTTTTTCCAAACTTGTTTTTCTAAATCTTCATCAAATACAAAAACAAGATATTTGAGTTCATTTTAAAGCATAGTGTGTATGGATATGATCCACTACACAATCATAAGAAATATCTATGTTTTTGACATAAAGCTCTAATCAAGATTTGGTTTAAAGATATGAACTATGAAATACCAAAATCCAAGATAAATATTTTGTCTCAAAGAAAATCTTTTACTAAATAAAAATTCTTTTCTAAAAAGAAATCTTTTATGAAATCAATTAAATCAAGAGTTCTATCAAGAGTGTGTGTGTGTGATATAACTTGAGCAATCACCAACTATCTATCCTTTACATTTTTACTAAAACAAAAATACAAATCTTATACCTAGACATAAGTCTTCAACTTCTTGAAGTCTTCCCTTGAAGGCTTCTCATCTCCTTGACTTGGTCCAAGCTTGATCCAAAAACTCCTTGGATCACCACATGCAAGCTCCAAATCTTGTACTTTTATCCTTTGTTGAGCTATGCACCTACTAAGATCTTGATCATGAATCTGTCACTAATTAAACACAAGATCATTAGTAACTATAACTACATGAGTTGATCATCATCAAAACTAGGGTGAAGGGCCTTTGGGCCAACAATCTCCCCCTTTTTGATGATGACAAAACTCATGGAGTTATATATGCATGGATTAAAGTAAAGCTTCAAAGAAGCTCCCCCTTAACTCATGCATAATAAATAAGCAATAGATATTCAATGAAGCACTTAAAAATGTATGCAAATGAATGCATGTAAAACAAAACAAATCTTTTATTTCTTGTGATGCATGAGTAAAAGCACAAGTCAAAATCTTTCTCCCCCTTAAGTAAGGAACAAATACTTCTCCCCCTTAAGGAAATCATGCATATAACTCAAATACTTAAATACTTCTCCCCCTTTTTGTCAATCATCAACAAAGGGTTCAAAGAAAAATACATCAAACAAATTTTTCTCCCCCTTTTTTGTCAAAAACAAAGAAATCAAGGAGGGTAAAATACAAATCAATCAATAAAATTTATATGCGATATAAATTCATGAAGAGGAAGACGTTAAGTTAGCTTCCCGACACATATACATTACATGAAGGAGGGATGACAAGCCCTAATTCACATAACGTATAATATGTCATGCATAAGAGGAGATGTGAAGCTCCCCCTACACACGTGTACCATATAAAGAAGAGATGTTAAGCTCCTCAATACACAATACACTCAACATGAATCTATATGTAAGAGAGATGTTAAGCTCTCCTTGCATATAGGCAATACAAAACACAAGTTCATATCAAATTTTTTTTTTTTAAAAAAAAAAACAAAATCTTGATAAGCAAACATATAGTATATGATATACGTGTGTAAATCAACCACAAAAGATCACATATATGTATGAAAAGATAATATCAATTGTAAGAATATATTTCATTTTGAAAATATATAAACAACTTTTAATCATAAAGTGTGGGAGTACAAATACCAATTGAAGGACAAAATATGAAATACTCATTTTCTCCCCCTTTATGAAATACAAACTAAAGTCATGCATAGTCTTGATAACAATTTAAAAGTAATCAATTTAAACAAAATTGAAACTCAAGCACTAGCATAAACACAAACATATATATGTATGAAAGATAGATACCAATAGAAATTGATATACTTGGAATTTAAAGCATACATACATAAAACATATATGAGTATACAAGAAGATCAAAATGATACCAATTGAAAGAGTTCAATGATACCAATTGAAAATTAAGTTTAAGTGTATACATCATATAATCTACCATATGAAGAATTCGAACTAGTTAAATGAACTTGTTTTAAGAACTAGTACGAGATCCTTCCATCAAGGAATAAGTTAAAAGGTTTTCATGAAAGATCAATGAAACACAAGGCACTAAAAACACTCTAATCCATAAGGTCCATATTTTCAAAAATGAGTGTACTAATGTTATGTGAAACATGGCATCATGAAAATTGCAATAAAACTCACTATTCCTTCAAATCATAAATTTTGAATTATCATAACTTTTAAAAACTTGAAAGTCATCAAAAAAAATTTTATAAAAAATGTTTCATAATATATGTATGTTTTGTCAATACAAGAAGCATACATACATATCTCTAACACAATTGAGTCCATATATATAGATTTGCATGAAAGGCAAATGACTCAAGAGGTATCCATGTATATCTTAATGTTTTGGCAAAATAACCATATACATGAAATGAAATTACATGATCATAACATAAATCCAAAAGGGAATACAAGTTTAAGAATGTAATGATCATCAACATAAGGCTATACTAGTACATCTAATGGGCACAAATAAGCATTCAACCCAATCCTATATAGATTTATTTGTTGTCCATAAGGTGTACAAGTATAAATCCTAGTGTTGATAAAGGTTAACATTCAAACTAATATTCAAATCATGAAGCATCAAATAAATTTTGAGAATATAAAAGAATTTATCCATAAAATCAAAATAGGATCATGTGCAAATCTTGAAGAATAGATAACTAGTTTAAATGAATTTTTGACAAACTAGTTAAAGATCCTTAAAAAAAATAAGATCATATGTATTTAATGAATACTACTAAATACATAAAAGTTCAAGCACTCATATTCCATAAAGCTCCAAATTATATATTTTCTTAAAGATAGAGTGTTCAAAGGTTATGTAAATAGTGTCTACATGAAAATAGTCATTGAAGCCCAAATCAAATATGACTAATCAAAAATTTTTATCAACCAACACATAAAAATCATTTTTATCAAAACAAATCATCTTAAAAATAATCTACATGGTATATGTATGAATTATACAAATCTAGCAATATGCATACATATCCCAAATATTAAAAGAGTCTATTAAATGTTTGCATGAGGGCAAGAGACTCACGGGTATACATGTATATTTATTAGATTTGAATTAAACATGCATATACATGAAGTAAATCACAAAAATTGGCAAAACATGTATATATGAGAATTATCAAAACTAGATTATACATATGCATAAAGTGGATACAAGTGAGCATGAAGTTCAATTATTTAAGAGTCAATTGTAATTCACTATTTGTATATGTATACATACAAGTTTGATATATTCTACATCTAAGCATGTAAATACCACATGAAGCACAAATCAAGCAAAATCATGAACATGCTATGAATGTATGAAATAAGTAAAGGCATGTATATAAAAATAGGAGTTTAGAAGTTGTTACCAACTACAAAGCTCCAAGTATGGTGGTCTTTTCCACCAAAAATCCTTGATAGCAATGCATCCAAAAGTTTGTCCATCATGTTCATTGCATTCGCTACCAAGGCACCAATCCTCTCACGTCTTGTGAGAGCCCTCACCTACATCACAATCAAAAGGTGGGGTTTTGGTACCCATGTTTTCTTGGGTCCTTTGGGGTTAGCATTGTTATAAGGAACCCAAAATCTATTATATTTAGCAAAATATAAATATGGTTTCTTATCAAAACAATATCTTACTAGATGGCCTTTGCGACCGCAATGTGTACAAATGTACACCTTAGCATGATGCTTATGAGTGTGATTGTGATCGTGATGTGCACCATAAGCATGAGCATGATGAGTATGATGATGTGCATGAGCATGGGGAACTTGTTTCTTTTGAAACAAAGATTCCAACTTAGAATGATTAAATGCACATGTGCTCAAATTAGAGCTCAAATTATCAATTTTATTTTTCAAATTTTTAATCTCATTAGTTGTGGCATGTAAAGCATGGTGAGATAAAGAATCATTTTTCTTTTCTTTTGAAAAACATTATCCTTTTCTTTTTCAACAAATTTTCTTTTCAAGGACTTATTTTCTTGCAAAATATCTTCTTTTTGTTTTTCCACCAAGTCAATATCATTTTCAAAATATTGTTCCCTTCACAAAGATCATTCAATTTTGAAAATAAGGAAACATTCTCATTTTTCAAATCTTTATTTTCTTTTTCTAAGCATGTAATCTTAGATCTAAAAGAATCATTTTCTTAAGCATGCAATCAAATTTCTTTTTCAAAATCTTGTTATCTTTTTCTAAACATGCAATGTTATCTCTACATGAATCATGATCTACATGCATGCTAGCAATATCCTTTTTCAAATTTTTAATTTCTTTCTTTTTCATGTCATATTTTTCAAGCAATAATTGGCAAAATGTATTAAGCTCATCATATGACATAACATTATCATCCTCGGATTCGGAAGTTACCTCAAGGGGGTCATCCCCTTGGACCATGTAGCACTTGTTGGAGGTGTCGCTTCCAACATCAGAATCACTCCCCGCATAGTATTGTTCATTTTCGCCAAGGGAGATGAGGGTGTTCCATACTACAAAAGCCATATCAATATTAGCAACCCTACATAAATAATCATCATTTAGGGTGCTCTTTAAAGCATGTAGGGCCTTTGTATTAGCCTCAAGATTCTTACCATCTATACAATAAGCATTATTAGTAGTGGCAAGATATACATTATAACCTAGGGCTTTGAGGAATAATGACATCTTAACTTTCCAAATGTGGATGTTAAGAATATCAAAGGTGGGTGGTGACATAAAGTCCATGGTGAGGTGTGTGTGTACAACAAATATTGTGATTAGCCCAAATGTAGGATCTTTAACTCTTAGGTTGTTAGACCCTTATCAAGAGCACTAGCTCTAATACCAATTGTAATTGCTCTGATACCAATTGTAAGATCACCTAGAGGGGGGGTGAATAGGTGAAGGCTAATCTAATGGTCACTTATGAATCAAATGATGCGGAATTAAAACTAAGTTGACCAAATTAAAATTTCTTTTAATTAAACACTGATGTATAACTCAAGAGTGTTGCCGAATTCCCCTTGCGAGGCTCTGGACAAGCTCCTCTAGATTCCCCTTGAATGGGTTGAGGTGCCGCGTTGGCTCTCTTGGTTGAATACTAGTGTTAACAACAATCCCACGCAATTATATATCAATTAAGCACAAGGGTATATATCATGCATATATAAGATGAACACAATGAAAGTAAATGCAAGATATAAAAGAGACAAAGAGAGAGAGAGAGGGAAGAGTAAGCAATCGCAAACACAAAGGGTTTGTTTCGAGGTTCGAGCACACTTGCTCTACATCCCCGCCTTCGACACACGAAGGATTTCCACTATGCAAGATCCCACCGGATCTCTCCTCGGTGCCGTACACCTACAAACCCTCGGACTCCCAAGTCCCGTACACACGCAAGTCCACCGACTCGCCGAGGCCGTACCTCTACCACCAAGAGTTCACAACCGAACTCTAACCACCAACAACGAGCACACTTGCCCGTTTCCTCAAATACAAAGAAAAGATCTCTTTGATGATCACAACACTTGATCACCTAAAGAGCACTCTCACTACAACACACCTATAGGAATATCTAGCAATGGATAGCTCAAGTGTGGTGTGAGAAAAGCAAGGAAAGACTATGGAGGAAAACTCAAGAATCACTTTAACACTCTCTTGATAAAAAAACTCCCTTTAAGATGGGAAATATTTGCACTCAAATATGTGGAGAGAACTTCTGAAATCAGTTGGAAAAAACTAGCTCAAAGGTCTCCAAAATCTTAACCTCAAAACAGATGACAAGATCCCAATTTATAGGCTGCAGAAAATAGAGCCGTTGGGAATCTGTCAGTACTGTCGGTCGACCGCCGGTCGACCGGTCAACGGTCATTTTTCTGACCGTTGCAGCCACCGGTCGACCGGCTCGGTCGACCGATAACCTGGAATGAACTGTCGGTCGACCGGCCCGGTCGACTGATATTTCCAGAGAGCAAAGCTCTCTTGGTCGGTCGACCGACCCGGTCGATCGGCCACTGTGCTGACAACGTGCACAGGGCTGTGCACATCGGTCGACCGGACCGGTCGACCGGTTTGGCCTGTCAGCCAGTCTCCAGGTCTGAAAATAGGATTTAAAAATCTTTTATAAAATCCTAAAAATACATAGAAATTCTACAAAAATAGTTTTACCAATATACTTGAAAGAACAAACATGCTTGCACAAAATCAAGACATGTTATAGATGTTTTGGTCTATTTTTGTAACTTGAAAATATTAGCTCAATAACCAAAATGTATTTTTCCAAAACATGTTTTTCCAAACTTGTTTTTCTAAATCTTCATCAAATACAAAAACAAGATATTTGAGTTCATTTTAAAGCATAGTGTGTATGGATATGATCCACTACACAATCATAAGAAATATCTATGTTTTTGACATAAAGCTCTAATCAAGATTTTGGTTTAAAGATATGAACTATGAAATACCAAAATCCAAGATAAATATTTTGTCTCAAAGAAAATCTTTTACTAAATAAAAATTCTTTTCTAAAAAGAAATCTTTTATGAAATCAATTAAATCAAGAGTTCTATCAAGAGTGTGTGTGTGTGATATAACTTGAGCAATCCACCAACTATCTATCCTTTACATTTTTACTAAAACAAAAATACAAATCTTATACCTAGACACAAGTCTTCAACTTCTTGAAGTCTTCCCTTGAAGGCTTCTCATCTCCTTGACTTGGTCCAAGCTTGATCCAAAAACTCCTTGGATCACCACATGCAAGCTCCAAATCTTGTACTTTTATCCTTTGTTGAGCTATGCACCTACTAAGATCTTGATCATGAATCTGTCACTAATTAAACACAAGATCATTAGTAACTATAACTACATGAGTTGATCATCATCAAAACTAGGGTGAAGGGCCTTTGGGCCAACAAGTTGTGCCCAAAAAGTCCAGAGACACAGTTGTTACTAATGAGAATAATGAATTGGTTCCAACTCGTATTCAAACTGGTTAGCGAGTGTGCATAAACTATAGGAAACTCAACTCCATGACTAGGAAAGATCATTTTCCTCTATCCTTCATCGACCAAATATTAGAACGTCTTGCTGGTTATGCTTACTACTCCTTCCTCGATGGTTATTCTTGATATAACCAAATCCCTATCTCTCGTGAGGACCAAGAGAAAACGACATTCAATTGTCTGTTTGGCATATTTGCCTGCCGTCACATGCCCTTGGGCTATGCAATGCACCGGCTACTTTTCAGCAGTGTATGTTGAGCTTCTTTTCGGACATTGTTGAACAATTTTTAGAGGTTTTTATGGAGGACTTCTCTGTTTTTGGGTCTACTTTTGATGAGGGCTTGTATTATCTATCGTTGATAATAAGATACAAGGAGAAGAACCTAGTTCTTAATTGAAAAAAATACCATTTCATGGTGAAATCTAGGATTATCTTAGGACACATTATTTCTGATAGAGGTATAGAGGTTGATAAAGTTAAGGTATAACTAATTTCTAAATTACTACCTTCTAGAACTGTTCGGAAGGTGAGATCCTTCTTAGGCCATACTGGGTTCTACCGTCGCTTTATCAGAGACTTTTCAAAATTTTCCAAACCGCTTTGTGATCTTCTAGCAAAGGATGTTTCCTTTAAGTTCACACTGTCCTGTTTGCTAGCCTTTGAAAGGCTCAAGACCGAGTTGACCTCGGCACCTATCATCCGACTACCTAATTGGAATCTTTCATTTGAGGTCATGTGTGATGCTTTCGACTATGCGGTGGGGGTTATCTTAGGCCAGCGAATGGATAAATTTCTCATGTCACTTGCTATGCTAGCAAGACTCTTAATGATGCCCAAGTAAACTACTTGAAAGTACACCTAGAGGGGGTTGAATAGGTGTAGTGCTAATCTAGGACAAATAATGTGAAATTTAAAAAATAATTGCTAATACACAACGTGTAACCAAGAGTAAGTCCGAATTTCTCATGAAGGGCTCTGGAACTTCTCCTCACGATTCCTCTAAATTGAGAGTTGAAGTGCTTCATTAGTTCTCTTGAGTAAATACAAGTGTGGGCACATAAATAATATCTAGCATGTATATGAATATGAACAATAATAACAATGTAAGATATAGAGATGAAAGTTGAGAGAATAGATTCAAACGCAAACAAGAGGATATGTTTCGAGATTCGAGCTACTGTTTTATGTCCCTACCTTCACACAGAAGGATTTTAACTATCCATTATAGGATCTTCCACAAAGGGACCTCCACCGAGGAATTACAAATACAAATAAGGAGTACACAACTCTAACTCTCATACCTCTATATAAGAGGGTAGGCACAAAGTAAAGAGAAAATTACAACTTGGTGATCACTAAGATCACAAACAACTCTTGGTGATCACATAGAATCACAAACAAAACACCTCTCACAAAAAAGATCCTAGAGGATAGATTTGAATTGATAGCTCAAGTATGTGAGGAAACAAAGTTTTTAAAAATAACAAAGAAAACGCTTGGGAAAACTTCTTGATAGATATGAAAAATGAAGAACAAAATAGAATTCTTAAAGACTTATTTTCCATTTGATTTTCCAAAAACTTTGAAACAATAAAAGATAAGAGTTTTGATACTAAAACTTCTTTTGAAAACTTGTTAAAAATTCTGTAAAAGATGAAAATTTTGGCTCTTGAAAATCTTGTAGAAAATTGGCCAAGGGAACCCTTAGTTTTAAGGTTTCCAAAATATAGTCGTTGGGGTCCAGAACCACGCCAGAATGGCCTGTCGGTCGATTGCCCAGTCGACCGGCCAACAGTCAGATTTTTGACTGTTAGGGTTGCCGGTCGACCGCTCCGCCTCGAAGGCTAAGCCTAATAGTCGACCGTCCGGTTGACCGTGGCAAAAACCATAGAGCCCCCTCTCTAGATCGGTCTACCGCTCAGTCGATCGGGGCCAAATCTAGAGAGCAAGTCTTCTGGATCGGTTGACGAAATGTCAACCGCTAAAGCCTGTGCACTTCTGTAAATCGGTCGACCGATCTTAGCTTCGGTCGACCGGTCGGTCGACCGTTAGCAGCCCAAAATCATAGTTTATAGGATTAAAAATGTGGTCTTCAAAAACCTATAAAATCCCAAAAAAACTCATAAAATTCACAAAAATAAGTTTATGTAAATATTTAAAGTACGAATACGTGTGATCAATATTAATACATATTACAAATAATTTGAAGTATTTTGAGGCATAGAAATAAAAGCTTGAAACCAAAAATCGTATTTTCCAAAACTTAGATTTTAAAATGGAAATTTGTTTTCTCCAAAACTTGTATAAATATTAAAATATGATATTGAAACACATTTGAAGCATAACGTATATGGATAGAATCCAATATATATATATAAATAATATATCTATATTTTTAATATTAAATCTCAAAATAAGTTTTGATAAAAGCAAAACTTTAAACACATCAGCTAGATAAATCAAAATAAGTTTTTTTAAAAATATGAAGTATAAATGTATATCGATGAAATCCAACATACATATAAATCATGTAAACTTGTCTTGATTCTATCTACTCATGAAAATGATATATGTATATTTGAAACTCAAAAATTGGTTAAACCAAAATCAATAAACTTTTGAACTTGTGTGTGTATATACTTGAGCAATTCAAAGGTAAACTATCCTTACATAAGATCTAAACAATAAACAAAGCTAAACCAGAGTCTTCTCGTCGATCTTTATCCTCAAGATGACTCGATCCAAACTTGATCCAAATGAGCTTGACTTTATCTCGAGTACTAGATGCAATCTTGACGCGCGAGCTTTTGAGTCAACATATGATAGCTTCCAAACTTGACTTAGAATCCTTTGTTAAAACTAAACACCTACTAAGATCTTGATCAATAACTAAAACTATATAAACACAAGATCATTAGTAACTAAACTTCATAAGTTAGTCATCATCAAAACTAAGGTGAAGGGCCTTTAGACTAACACTACTCCACCACTGAAAAAGAGTTGTTGGCAGTCATTTTCACTCTTGACAAATTCTGTCCCTACCTTATAAGTTCTAAGGTCCTAATCTACATCGATCATGTAGCTTTAAAGTACCTTCTCATGAAAAAAGATGCTAAAGTATGTTTAATCTGTTGGATCTTACTCCTACTGGAATTCAATCTAGAAATTCATGATAAAAAGAGGGCTGAGAATGTTGTTGCAGATCATTTGTCTAGGATAGTAGTCAAACCTGTGTCCGACACGCTACCTGTCCTTGAGACATTTCCTGATGAGCAGTTAATGTCCGTTTCCCCTTCGACTGTTCCGTAGTATGCTGACATTGTGAACTACCTTATCACGAAACAAATGCTCGATTCATGGACCAAGCAAGAATGATTGTGTTTCTTAACTAGGGTTAAATGGTTCTTCTGGGATGAACCATACTTATTCAAATATTGTCCTGATCAGATCATTCGACGCTGCATTCCTGACTCAGAATTTAGAAACATCCTATCATTTTGCCATGATCAAGCGTGTTGTGGTCATTTATTTGGAAAACTGCTATAAAAATTTTGCAATGTGTTTTTTATTAGCCAATTTTATTTCGTGACACTTTTGCCTACTGCTAATCTTGTGATCGTTGTCAATGATTAGAGAAAATTGCATGACGGAATGAAATGTCATTAAACCCGATCTTAGATGTTGAAATCTTCAATGTTTAGGGCATTGACTTTATGGGTCCCTTTCCTATGTCTCATGGATACCAATATATCATTGTGGCAGTTGACTACGTCTCTAAATGGATAGAGGTCGTAGAATGTAGAACCAATGACCACAAAGTTATGGAAAACTTCTTGAAAGAGAATATATTCTCTCATTTTGACTTTCCTCCTGCAATCATTAGCGATGGTGGAAAATATTTCTGCAATCATAAAGCCTTAATGAGAAAATATTGCATCAATCATAGGATAGCCACCCCTTATCACCCACAAACTAGTGGCCAAATAGAAGTTTCTAACAGAGCCATCAAGATCATTTTAGAGAAAATTGTAAATATCACTAGGAAAGATTTGGTCTCTTCGATTGACTGAAGTCTTATGGGCATACAGAACTGCATTCAAGACTCCTATTGGAATGTCTCCATGTAGGTTAGCTTACTGTCGAGCTAGAACACAAGGCATACTAGGCGATCAAACGCCTAAATTTTGATCTAGATAAGGCAGGAAAGTTTAGAAAACTTCAACCTGATGATCTTGAAGAGATAAGAAATGATGTATATGATTGCGACCGTATGAAAATGATATATAATCGGGTCATAATTCGTAAAGAATTCTAGCCAGGATAGAAAGTCTTGCTTTACAATTCACGTTTACATCTCTTTTTAGGAAGATTGAAATCTGTTGGACCGGTTCTTATATTGTTCATAAGGTGCACCCACATAGTGCAGTTGAGGTCCGCAATGCCACGGATGGTACCATTTTCAAGTAAATGGCCATCGTTTAAAATCATATCGTGAGTATCTGAGCCTAGAAATGGAGAACATCCTTCTAAAAAATCCTGTTTATCAGGATTGATTTCCATACACGCTACGGATCCTTTTTGTATTATAGTTTTTGTGTTATTTCTCTTAACTAGACAATGATGGATGACATCCATTCCGTCTTCATCATGTACTATCTACCCTTCACATTTTTAAATTTGTATCATGTTATGCATTCATTTCATACATTAAGAATAATACATGAGATAAGTGTAGGGGAGAGTTCTCACTTAGGTTTTCTTTTAAGTCTTCTTCAAAATAAAATAAAATAAAATAAAATAATAAATTAAATTAAAATAAAATAAATTAAATTAAAAATAAAAACTTTTTGAAAAGGAAAAATAATACTTTGACATATTTTTGCAAGAAATTAAGTTAATTTTAAAGAATAGGAGAATCATAATTAAAATTCTTATAGTTAGTTGAAATAAGAATATTTGTTTGATTTTAGGATTAGGAAGAAAAATGACAAAGTAATTTAGTCTTGATTTTTAATTTGATGAAGTATGCATACTTTAAATACTTACATACTTAGGGTTCAAAACAAAGATTCTTATGCCTTATAAAAAAAAAGAAACAATATGTGTATATATATATATATATATATATATATATATATATATATACACACACACACACACACACACACACACACACACATACACACACACACACACAGATATATATATATATATCCTCTGATTAAGCTTGGTTTTTGTGCCTCGTAAAGCATAATTATTCCCGCCTAAAAGTGATTCAGATCATCAAATAAAATTCCTGGTTTTGTGGCCTTGTTTGTTCAAGTCCTAAGTCCTTGGGGGTGTTTTCTCACCCAGTGCCCTAAAATCGTCTGCTTTGGGAGTCATCAACTAAGGCTCATTATATGGGCAAGTTAGAAAGTCTAAGAGAACTAAGGAATATTATCACCAATACATACATAAATAAGCCATAAGAGTTGGAGTTAAAAAATCCTTAGTCAAAATATTCACGGTCACAAGATGCATATGACTTAGGTAAAATGATAGACTAGATAAGAATATAATTTTATTCCTAATCTTGATTGATAACAAATCTTTTAATAGAGATTAAGTCTAGAGATGAATAGTTCGGTGCTCCTATAACTTACAATTTGCTGAAATTCTTGTAAAAACATTTTAAATATTTCTCTTCTTTTCAAAATACATTTTCAAAAATACTAACAATTTTTTTTCTTTATGGATTTTGTGGGTGTAATCCACTGAAAACCCTCAAGAGATTACAACTCCTCCTCTAGAGGTAGCCTAGAGGTTTAAAGGCTTGTTGCACATGCTCAGTGCAATCGTTTGACCTGCAAAAGTGGTCCAATAAAATCTTAGGTTTTGTTTGGTTTTGCTTGAGGACGAGCAAAAGATAAGTCTTTGGTGTATATTTGAACACATATATTGCATAATTATTATTACATTGCTACATTCATTCTGAAATAATTCTTACAACTCACTTATCTTAATGTCCTAATTCATGTAAGGTATGATAGAGAGAAGATAAGCATGAATCCTATCTAATTAAATCCAAAAGTTCAAATCAACGGGGATCGATTCAAATCTAGAGGTTCTAAAAGTAATCTTATCTGAAGACCGGGTATATCAGAAGAGATAATATCATCATAATTCAAATAAAAAATGGATTAGAAGAAAACCATATCGGTTTCGCTGAGGATAAAAGGAGATATCATCAAATATGCAACAGAGGTTTAAAATTCAGGAGGATAGAAGGATAAAGAAAGAAACGATGGATGAGAGCCCTCAGATCCTGGCCAGGATCTAGCTGCGAAAACGCGGGCATAGCCGCAGCTTTAGTTTTGAATTAGGGAAGCATTTGCTCTCCCTATCTCCCTTTGCTATCCCTTATCTTTTTTTTTCTATAAATAGTTGTATTCAGTGAGAGAGAGAGAGAGAGAGGAAGACGTGGAGGGTGTAAATGCTGAATTGAGGAAAGGTGTGCGTTGTAATGCGAGTTTGGGATCAAGAGTTTTGTAGCAACGATTCTTCAACTAAAATTTAGTATTCTTCAATACCGATCTTGCAGCGTTTCAGTCTAAGCTTTCTTTACTTCTCTTTTTTATTTTGTGATTCGATTTTCTTCTTTTATTTGCATATTTTATTCTATAATTTCATCAATTATTGCATGTTTTCTCTTCTTTTCGTTTGTTAACTCTTTTGTCTTCAACAACGTTTGGAAGAGGAAGATGACAAGGTGACAATAAGTTTTATGCCAATTTCAGATTCCATCTTTCTTCTTCCTTCCTCTCTTATTTTCTTAATCACTTTTTTCACCTTGTTTTTACATTGGTTGGTACTCTTTTACTTATTTTTTCCTTTTTTACTTCTCTTATTTTTTTATGCTTAATGATCTTAATTTTTAGAACAAAACTCCAACCTTTATCTAAGGATTTCTCAACTAGATTAAAATAAAATATGAGATTTTTAATAACTAAGATTTAACAAATCTTTATGGATTCGACCCTTAACTTACCATTATACAATTTTGTTCAAAAGATTCTCACAAATTTAGGTTTTCATAACTTGTATGTAGTTTAACAACGATGAATTTCTTCATGAACTTCAAACCGCGAATATCTAGTGATAAAATGCTAAGCGCTAAGTCTCGCCTTTAACCATGCGGAGCTATATAAATGGAACTAAGCTGTTAAAAACCTCAGTGAGGTTGAGCCCAGAGGCTGTAATATGAAACTGCAGAGCGATTAAGCATGGAGGTTGTATAAGTTTCTGTAAAAGGGGTTAGTACCACATAGCAGGTAAGAATAATGTAATATAACAATCAAAGTCACAATCACAACACAGTACTCCTGAGCTGAGTAGGCGAACCCTCTGCCCACAGTTGTAACACCCTGATTATTAAATCACTGTAACACCCTGGTGATTAAATTAACATGATTTATTTAAAATTTTAACTCTTGGTTCAAGGGAGTATTCAATTTTAGTAGGATGAGGATGAAATCAAATATTTTGTATAATGAATACTTTCACATTCATGTGGGAAAGAATTTTAGTGGATTGAAATTTGACAAATATGAATAAAGTGTGTATAAGTGTATGGACTTGTATATGTAAATGGATGTGTGTGTGTGTGATATACAAATATCATCATATTTGTAAATGCAAGAATTAAAAATAGAAAGAGAGTTAGTGGAGGGAGCAGGTGTGCATGAGAGGCGATGATGAAAGGTTGAGATTTACCTTGGATTATGTGATTACATGTGGCATGAGAAGAAAAGGGAGAGATAAATTGATTTGGTAATATGTATTGTAATAGGGGGGTTTGTATTAATTAAGAGATGAATATTTTCTCATCTCTCTTCTCATCTTTATCGTCGCTAATATCAAACCCTAGATCTACACTCTCCCTCTCTCAATCTCTCATTCTATCGCTTCCTATTTTCCCCCTCTCCCCCAACCTTCTCTCCCACTCTCTGAAGCAAGGGCGCGGCCTGCCCTGGGTCAAGTGCGTGGCCGCGCTGGAGGCCGAGCCGACGGCGTGCGGCCGGGCGGCGCGCGAGGCCGGGAGGGCGGCCGACGTGAAGGAGGTGCAAAAGCTCAATTTTTTTCCTTCATACGTCCTCTTTCCCCATGATAAGTAGATCAAAACCCTAACTTGTATCTCTCTTTGAGTTCTTCTAATTCTTCCCTCTTTTCATGGTGATGACCGACCATGGTACCGGCGGTAAGGCGGAGGCACGGCCACTTCGAAGAGAAGAAAATCTAGGTGAGGGAGATTCCATCTTGATATAAACCTATTTCAATTTTCTCAATTTTCAGAAAAATTCTGATGATATATAGTGATTAACTTCTGTCATTTAAATGAGTCTTCAATTTACTTTTCTCCTATATTTTCTTGAAAAATTTCTGGACAAAACCATCATCTTGAGTAAAATAGAGAATCTTCCCAATATGTGCAGAAATCTGTTAAACAGAATAACCTATATAATCGGGCTTAGTTCGGTTAAATAGTATCGTATTATACATCGTTGGAAAGACAATCGAGTCTACTTTTCAAGGTTCATACCATGTTTTTATCGGATACCTGTACCTTAAGTTATGACTGAAAAATTGCATGTTGGTTGAAACTGTCATGCTGCAGAACTTATTCACGGCTGATGAGTTTCTGAATAGTTGGAACAATTTAGTTAAATAAAACTTATCATGTAATATATCAATGAAAAGGTAGTGGAGTTTAGTTTCTAATAAATTTTTCCTTATTCTATTCCAATATGCAGCTGAAAGTTATTATAAAAAATTACATGTTGGTCGAAATGTCATGTTGCAGAACATATTCACAACTGATGAGTTTCTAGATATTTGGAACAGTTTAATTAAATAAAACTTATCATGTAATATATCAATAGAAAGGTAGTGGAGTCTAATTTCTAATAAATTTTTCTTTATTCTATTTCAATATGTAGAATGAAAGTTATTATAAAAACTCCATTTCTGAAAAGACTGAGTCATAAAAAATGTGTTTAAGCAATAAGTTCATGACTAATGACCACTGCTAAATCGAACTACTTATAGTATGTAATATATTGTTTAGAGATATAAAGCCATAAGAGTCCATTAAGTGGTTTATGTCACATCCCATTTGGATGTATGTGCTAGAGGCTTTGTCGAAATACTACGAGTAAATTGAGGGATTTTTGCTAGAGTTGAATGGTCGTTGTAAAAAGAGTGTTTTTTGTTGATATAAAAAGGCCCCGCAAACTCTTAATGTGTAGGACTTGAACTTCAAGTTCATTAATTTACAAAGCTAAATTATGTCCCTTTATATTTAAAGAGAAATTTTGAGAACACGGAAGTCTCTCAATTAAACCTAAGCCCTCCTTTCATTAAAATTTTGTACAAAGAAGATGAAATTGTATTCCTAATGTCTACACCTGTAATGTCTTTGTTGATGCTCTAAGAAAGTCTAAGAGGTAAAGGCACTGAAATCTCATGATCATGTAACAAAGATTTAATTAAGCTTTATCCGAAAGTTTGCAATTAGCAAAATATAAGTCATGAAAGCCTCAAAGGATATCTTGACCCTGTAAGGAATAGATAGTACGTTAGAACTCTCCTAACGCTCGTTTTAACTAATCATTGTTAATTAAACAAGCTCCTCTAACTTTCTTCCCAAGCTACCAAATTTCTAGGGGAACTCTATTAAGTAACAAGAGTAACCATGAATACAATAAGAGTATGATTTAATACAAAACTCAAGTGTAGTCTAATTTCTTATTTACTTACTTTGACACCTATTTGATAAGGTAATTATTTGGGTATGTCATATCATTCTGTAAATTCACATCATCCCCCAATTCTTTTTTTCATCTGTACTTGAACCCTTCTAGGTCCTTTGGACTATATTGCAATAGTGTTGTATGCATTATATCAAGTGACTCCTACAACATCACTATATTACCTCCTAAATCGGGACTTGTGTATTTAAATTCACAAATAGTACACCTTAAAATGCGAGTATGGTAGGTGAAACTTGAAAATGTAACTCCAACTGTAGTAAACTTTTATAGTGAAATGATTCAATGGCTATTCAATGAGTGAGGAAGGTTTGAATTGTATATAGAGTAGTTGAGAAATTTGTCAAAGACTGTTTGATCAGGTTATGGGCAAGTAACCCATATTTATCACTCTTAAAGATCTTATGCACATAATTGATAAATTCTAGTAAGTTTCGGCTATGTCTCTTCTTATTGTCATCAATTTTATCACAAATAATTATATTGCAAGTTGATGAAGTCTTTCGAGTATCTCCCACTTTGATTCTGCGTACTACATTAGACTGAGTTATCCATGTCGCAAAGAAATGATATGATTTTCACAGTCAGGATAGAAAGATTTTTTGATGGTTCATTTAATGAATAATCAAGTTAGCTCTATGAACGATTGAAGGCCATAAGATACAAATTTAGGTTTAGAAGTCAAGTATTCATCTATAACTATGAATACAACCATTAGGAATTAAGAAAGATAAGGCAAAATTTCAATCGATAGCAAGACGCATATAAGTTAATCTTATATGTGCTAACTTAATTAAGTACCCTTATACTCTGACTTCGAACATCTAAGCCTCTTCCCAATTTACATGTAAAGAGGGATAATTAATTAAGTACAAGATTAAGAAGAAGATACGATGACATAATTAGTAAAAACTATGCAAGTGTATAAGCAAAATTTAAAATTCAAGATGTGCTAACTGAAAGTGACTATGGTCAAGTGGATTAATCAACTTTACCAGTTAAATAATAGGATGTATGAAGGGTGGAGTATAACTAATTATAAGACTTACTAATTATGAATATATGTATTAAAAGTGAAATCAATGGTTTAGACGAAACATTAAACGGTTGATATTGATAATATTTTGTGTGTAAAATGATTGTTGCATATGAATGATACTGAAGTATGAACGTGGTTAAGTGTGACATGATGTATATAGTATACATGCTCATACACATACACCTCTATTTGGATACGCAGTTGTTGATAATATGAATGAGAACTCAATCTATTGAATGAGATATGTAGATCACTTTACTGTTGACTTACAACTTATGTGTGAATGTATAACTAGTGAATCATATACATCTTATTGATAATAAAATTACTAAACATGAAGGTGAACTGTAACTTTTATTTACATACACATATGTAGTGAATTACATACATTCTCCGATAATAGAAGTGATATGCTAAGAATCAAACTAAAACAAATGATCAAATTGTTGTAATATGATGAATTGATTGTTATTTGGGTGTATGTATCCACATACAGTGAACCACATAAAATTCTTCGGTAATGGAGTTGATGAGCTAGAAAGCAAACCATAGTATTTAAATGATATTCATATCATTACTATATTAGTTGCTATTAGCGTGTAAATATAAATATGTCATTTGCATTCATGCTCATTAGAGGAAGGGGCCTAGCGAGAGCCGGTAGGAGGGGAAAACAGTGTTATTGCATTATATACGTACATATATAGATATATGAGGAAGGGGCCAGGAGGGAGCCGGTAGGAGGGGAAGACGGTGTTATTGTTATATGATATTTATACATACACACACGTATATATATAGGAGGAAGGGATCGAGCGGGAGCCGGTAGGAGGGGGAAGACAGTGTTATTGTGTTATATATCGTTATAGAAGGAGGAAAGGGCCGAGCGGGAGCCGGTAGGAGGGGGAAGACGGAGAATTTTCACACTTCACGTGTGAATTGCATATAAATATGAATAATGTATAATAAATATCTCATCAAATATGGCATGTGAATGTTGTGAAGTGTAATGTGATATTGTGATATGTGGAGCGTGATAAGATTATATGTTATAAAATTATGTTTTGTGATGCATGTATTATCTGAATGTATAAACTATATATAAAATAGTGAGAGCGTGATTGGCATGCCCGTATATGATATATGAAATACGTATGTCATACATACTATGAATACATAAGAAGAGTTTGATAATAAATTATAATTGCCGAGCTAATATTTTACTGAACTTATAGACCCTGTAACATGTAGCATAGAATATGGGAAATATCATAAGAAATCAATGACCAAAAAGGTTGGACCGTCCCTGAAGATTATGGAGCCCAATTGTTTCCTCATATATTATTGATTCTCTGTTTATGTTATTCATTCATATCTGCATTATTACTCGAAAAATTATGCTTATTATTGATTATATTCACCATTCTCTGATTTGCTTCTATCTCTACTCACTGAGCTATTAAGCTCACCCTCTCCCAGTTTCATATTTTCAGGTCGCGTCATGGTGGAGGACCAACTTTAGGTTATGTATTTTGTAGAATTTTTTCTAATAATGAATGTATTGAAAATGTAATTTAGTTCTTGTTGTATATGTTCATTATCCTATTTAACGTGTACTTATAGTAAGTGTTAGTATTGTTAGATGGATAGTCTGAATTCATGTATTGTATAGAGATATGAGTTTGGTTATGATTATGATGAGTTGGAGTTAAAGATAGTTTGGCATTATTCTGTGGATGCCGAGAGGGGTGCTCTCGAGTATTTAATTATTGAGTTTTCATATAAGTAGGTCGTTTGTGAGCCGAAATGTTATTATGATTGCGTGGGCGATTATTAAGTTTGGTTTATATGCTTAGATTGAGAATAAGTAGGTTGGTGTTGGACGAAATTATTGTGATATGAAATGTATATTTGGATATATTAGTATTTACAAAAGAGGTACTGCCAAATTTTTTAAGAATATTGGAGATGAGAATGATAATCTGTTGATCAATATAGATATTTATGTAAATTGAGATTATTAGAATTTGGGACCGTTACAACAGTCACCTCGAAACCCGAAGGTGTCAGGCGGTGGCGGTGGCCTTTTGCCTTTAAGGTGATCTGCAGAGTAGTCTCTCGGACAACGCTACCCTGAAGAATAGCTTGCCCGATGGCTTTAACCAAATCACCCCTATCGGATTACCACGAACTCCCTGAGGGAGGGCAAGGCGTCGGGCGTTGGCCCATTATGCCTATTGGATAACCCGCAGGACGGTCCCTCGAAACATCGCAACTCCGAAAGGAAAGTTTATCCCGAGGGTCTTCTTCTGCAACCTACATCACTGTTAGTCCCAGATACCAAAAATACAGATAATTCTAAAATACACATAAATTCTGAAAAATACGAAAATTTCTAAAAATATACAGAAATTTCCTAAATGCTCAAAAAATACCTAAAAATCGACAGATAATTTTTTAAAATACAAGAAAATCCTAATAATGCCTAGGTAATTCTAAAAATTACAAGAAAATCGTAGAAATATCCAGGAACATTTATACAAGTACAAATATATCAATTAACATATACAACACCCAGAACATTTATATAAATATTTCTACAGTTATTTTTACTGGTGAAAAGTACTCTCCTATAATCGGAAAAATATCTGATACCACGTGCACGTGTGCACGTATTGGAAGGAGGCGTGGGGTGTATGTGTAAGTGTGCAGCCCTAGAGGCTGGCCTTGAGGTATAGGAGGGAAGAGGAGAGAGAAAGTGAGTGTTAGAGAGAGAATCTAGAGAGAGAAAGTGAAGATTTTGTATTTAGAGGAGAGAGAAAGAGAATTTGGAAGTGTGGTTGCTGAAGGTTGGTAGAGGAGCAGGTGGTGGAGGCCTAGGTGGCTGATGGCCTAAAGTAAGAGGAAGAGGAAGGAAAAAAATCTAGAGAGAGAAATTAAAAGGAGGAGAGAGAAAGTGAATTTTGGAGAGATTTTAGAGAGAGGGATGAAGAAAGAGGGAGGTGGTGCGGCTAGCCTAGGAAGGAGGAGTGGTGGTATGATGGTGGTCATGGTGGTGGTTGAGTAGTTGTAGGATTTTTAGAGAGAGGAGGAGTTTTAGAGATAGAAGTAAGAGAAAGTGAAGGAAAGAGAGGGAAGGGCCGGCCATAGTTAGGAGGCCAGGGAGAGAGATTTTTGTGAGGGGGTTGGTTTATGAGAGAAGCCAATTGCCTTGGCTTCTTGGAGAAGAAAGAGAAGTGTGGAGAATTCTAGAAAAATGGAGAAAAGAAAAGAAAAAGGAAAGGAAAAAAGAAAGAAGGAAAAATAAAAAAGCAAATAATAAGTTGTTAGGGGGTTAAATGCAAATGTCACTTAATAAAATAATATAAAAATAAAAATAAAGAAAAGTTGAAAAGAAATGAAATTAGAAAGGAAAAGAAAGGAAAAAGGAAAGATTTTATTTAATACAAAAATAAAAAGAAAATATTTTTATATTTTATCAAGCAAATTTTAAGTCCAGTGCAAAGTCTTATGTAAAAGTTTCAGGTCAAACAGAAGTCAAAACATACATAAAATGACCTAAATACTAACAAAATATCGAAAACCGCAAAAGGATATGTATTCTGGAAATAAGGGTATTACATTCTACCCACCTCGCAAAAATTACGTCCTCACAATTTCGATAAGGAGGGAAATGTACACAAAAAGATCAAAGTCGACAATTATAGCAATATATAATGGAGATAATCAGAAAGTCTCCCATACTAGTAAGATTAATAAAAATGATTCGAAAGATTTCTAACTCGGAATCGAAATAGTTAGGACAATGGGAACTGAGGAGTGGTAAGATAGAAGTATTTCAGGAATCAAAGGAAGAATCATCAGGAAGGACAAATAGCTTTGTACTTACAGTTGGAATGTATAGTACTGATTCTTGGGCCACTTGTAAATTAATATCACATTAATCTGCTGACTAGATATACTAAAGGTAAAAGAGCTCAGCCTAAGCTCTGATAACAACCTGTAACGCCCCGCCCCACCGGGTACGGAGACGCTACTGCAACAATAGACGCAGAGTAAAATACCCGTATGTATACACGCTAAGCATATCAGTACAGTCAAAAATCAGAGTACAGAAGCACATTGGTAATAAGCATTCCAACATTACAGTCCAAGTACATTGTTATCACAATATGTGATCCAATATTACATGAATATTACATTATTAAAATGTACAGAAGTATGATTTACAAGAGATTTACATAATCCAAAGGTGAAGGAAGAATCTCAAGAGCCAGTCAACAGAATGGATCAGGAGAATCTGCTACACGATCGTCATGCTTCCACTGCACGTTCTGAACGGCTACAGGAACTTCACCAATGTCCAAGCTCTGGAACCTGGACATGCAGGTTCAGGATTGTCAGAAAAACAATCCAACGAGTACGTAAATGCTAAATGGCGTGTTCAAGCTAACACACGTGTACAAGAAAATCAGTAGATCGTGCATTCAAGGCCAGTAGGTAGACAATGAACAGTAAAACAATAAATGAAATCAGGACTAGTATAGAACATTAATATAACATCCAACCAATATGTTGTATGTAACTGTAGGCAAAACCAGTTGTATAAACCCAATTGCTAGTTCCATGAGATTAGTACGTTGAGGGAATAATCCAAGCAAGGAAACTCTATCTATATACCATATACCTCACTTTACCATTAATTAAGTATATATAAGCAGAGTTGTTGATCAGTAAGTATGTAGGCATTTCTGTTGTCAGTGATTCTAGTATTCTGTCAGTAGTAATCCAATATTAGGGGTAACAGTTGTGTTTGGAATTTATGTATAAGCAGTAGTCGTTATAACTTAGTTATATAACAATAACAATAATCAGTATCACATGTTATTGTAATCATTCCCTTTCATTGTCCATGCCACTGGCAGCTCTTACTAGAGTCCGCCCTTCCAGCAGAACACATCAGAGCTTTGATATGCAGATACCATCATTTGAACGAGGAAATAACTCAATAACACCTGCTCCTAACATTATTATTATTACGTAATTAAGTTATGTCAGGTATGGGGTAAGGTATAGAGCATTATGTTATACAATATGATTATCAGTACCGTCTGACATTTTAATCATCTTCCTACCAGTGTCACGCATCACTGACAGTTCATACTAGAGTTTATACTTTGCTAAACTCACTCAGATCTGATATGGGTGTACCAGTATCTGAATGAAAGATAGACCAAATATCACACATTCCAAATATCATTATTGTTAGGTTATTACATTCTTATTATTCATCTGAATCATATTCTAGATATGTATTTCCAGTACACATATATCCATATACGAATAAGATGAGTTAGTATTAAAAACTGATGGGGATCAACTGTATCTAGCTCATAATGGGCCCATGCATACTCGGGACAATGACCTCAATCGATTGGGTCTGGCCTCTAACCTCAGCCGTCAGGCTATAAAGGGTTTTATTCGTATACTCTAGAATCAGTAGTAGAATCAATACAAGATGCTAGTACACCCACCAGAACACCTGTGGTCTCAGCTAGTTCTGAACAATAGTTGCAACATCGAGCCATTATGAAGACGTACATATTAATGTCATCAGCGTGCCCCATGCCCACTGTATATGGAGTCAATTATTATAGCCAGTTCATTGTACAGTTCACAGTGTATGTTCATGATATATCATTTATAGGGATCAACAAGAGTACAGAATTTGGGAGATGTGGGATTCTAGAGGTGGCCCTCGTAGATTCAAGAGGTGCCCCCACCAAAATACGTGTGTTATGACACTTTGTTCCGTGTGGCACTTACTTCTACATATCATATCAGTAACAGGAGTATCAGGAGTATATCTTTGTCTAGGATTCAGTATATCAGTGATTCAGTATTCAGGAGTAGTTCCCCCTAAATCAATAATCATGATTATATTCAGTTAGAAGTTACAGTACCAAGTCTGGAAATAGTGTAGTATATAATAGATCATGAGTTGTGGTACTGTCTAGTAATCAATATATGTTATATGTCAATGTCCATATGTCAAGTGTCAGAGGAAGTATCAATATCAGTTCTCAGTATCTTTGTACAATGTCATTATTAAAGATAGTATGCAAATCATATAATTGATATCAGGATTCACAATTATTAAAATGATGATATGAGCAGTGTTAAAGCTATGCACAGACAAGCAATGCGAAACAGTGCGGATCAGCGAACAATGTTTATACACTAAAATGCACGGTGGATATCGGGAACAACTCGGTCTTAAATGCGAGTTTAGAATCCGGCAGAGCTCCATCTGGGCGTGTCTAGTGATAAAGCACTAAGTCTCGCTTTTAACTAGACAGAGCTATATAAATGTAACTAAACCGTTAAAAAGCTTTGTGGTACTGTCTAGTAATCAATATATGTTATATGTCAATGTCCATATGTCAAGTGTCAGAGGAAGTATCAATATCAGTTTTCAGTATCTTTGTACAATGTCATTATTAAAGATAGTATGCAAATCATATAATTGATATCAGGATTCACAATTATTAAAATGATGATATGAGCAGTGTTAAAGCTATGCACAGACAAGCGATGCGAAACAGTGCGGATCAGCGAACAATGTTTATACACTAAAATGCACGGTGGATATCGGGAACAACTCGGTCTTAAATCCGAGTTTAGAATTCGGCAGAGCTCCATCTGGGCGTGTCTAGTGATAAAGCACTAAGTCTCGCTTTTAACTAGACAGAGCTATATAAATGTAACTAAACCGTTAAAAAGCTTAGTGAGGTTAAGCTCGGAGGCTATAATATGGAACGCGAAGCAGTTAAGCCTGGAGGTTGTATAAGTACCTACAGAAGGGGTTAGTACCCCACAGTGGGTAAGAATAATGTAATATAACAATCACCGTCACAATCACAATACAGTACTCCTGAGCTGAGTGGGCGAGCCCTTTGTCTCCAGTTACCTCGACACTTGAAGGTGTCAGGCAGTGGCGGTGGCCTTTTGCCTTTTGCCTTTTGGGTGACCTGCAGAGCGGTCTTTTGGACAACGCTATCCCGAAGACTAGTTTGCCCGAGGGTTTTAGCTCAACCAACCCTATCGGATTACCACAAACTCCCTGAGGGAGGGCAAGGCGTCAGGCGTTGGCCCATTATGCCTATTGGATAACCAGCGGGGCGGTCCCTCGAGACGAAGCAACCCCGGAAGAGAAGTTTATCGTGAGGGTCTTCTCCTGCAACCTGCACCACTATCAGTCCCAGATACAAAAAATACAGATAATTTCTAAAAATACACATAAATTTCAAAAATACAGAAAATTCCCAAAGATACACATAAAATTCCTAAATGCTCGAAAAATTCCTAAAAATAGACAGATAATTTTTTTAAATAAAGGAAAATCCTAATAATGCCTAGGTAAATTCTAAAAATTAAAAGAAAATCCTAGAAATATTCAGGAACATTTATACAAGTTCAAATACATCAATTAACATATACAACACTCAAAACATTTATATAAATATTTCTACAACCATTTCTACATGGGAAAAGTACTCACTTATAATAGAAAAAATACCGATACCTGTGCACACATGTGGAAAGGAGGGGGGTGTGTGTGTGTAAGTGTGTAGCCCTAGAGGCTGGTCGTAAGGTATAGGAGGGAAGGGGAGAGAGAAAGTGAGTGATAGAGAGAGAATCTAGAGAGAGAAAGTGAAGATTTTCTATTTAGAGGAGAGAGAGGGAATTTGGAAGTGTGGTAGGTGGAGCTGGGTGGAGGAGGAGGTGGTGGAGGCCCAAGTGGCTGGCGGCCTGAAGTAAGAGGAAGAGAGAGGGAGAAATCTAGAGAGGTAAAGTGAAAGAAGGAGAGAGAAAGTGAGTTTTAGAGAGAGAAAGGGATGGAAAGAGAGCTAGGTGGTGTGGCTGGCCTAGGAAGAAGGGAGTGGTGGTATGGTGGGTGGTTTTGGTGATGATAGAGTAGTTGTAGAATTTTTAGAGAGAGAAAGAGGAGCTTTAGAAAGAGAAGTGTGAGAAAGGTGGAGAGAGAGGGAAGGCGGCCATAATTGGGAGGTGAGGGGGAGAGATTTTTGTGAGGTGGTTGGCTTGTGAGAAGCCAATTGCCTTGGCTTCTTGGAGAAGAAAGAGAAGTGCAGAGAATTCTAGAAAAATGGAGAAAAGAAAAGAAAAGGAAAGGAAAAAGAAAATAATAAAAAATGAAAATGCAAATAATTAACTGTTAGGGGGTTAAATGCAAATGTTGCTTAAGAAAATAATATTAAAAATTAAAGAAAAATGGAAAAGAAATGAAATTAGAAAGGAAAAGAAAGAAAAAGGAAAGATTTTATTTAATAAGAAAAATAAAAAGAAAACATTTTGAAATTTTATCAGGCAAATTCTAGGTCCAATGCAGAGTCTTGTCTAAAAATTTCTGGTCAAACGGAAGTCAAAACATACACAAAATGATGCGAATACTGACAAAACATCAAAAATCGTAAAAGAAAATGTATTCTGAAAATCAGGGTATTACATTGACAGATGGAACTATGTATCACCAATTACCAAACGATGATATATTGTTTACTCTTGTAACGCCCCGATCCTAAAGATACGGAGACGTTATGGCGACACATATACGCGAGGAAAATACCCCACGTATACACGCTAAGTCTCAATTGTAAACTGAACAAGCTATAAATCAGAACTAAAATAATCATCGATCACTGCAATAATACATATAGTCAACCACGCATGATGTCATATGAATCAAGAGCTAGAATAGTGACTGGAATAAGAACTGAACTGATATGACAAGAATCAGGAAGTAATATGAAAGCTAAAAAGATAAGAGTACCAGAACAGAATAGGAAGAAGCTCCAGCTATTCGCGAAGCATACGGCCTCAACGAACACCTGCACAAAGGAAACCAACCGTCCAATAGCTGGACGTGCAAACCCAGGGTCGTCAGAACGCGACCATAATGAGTGTGTGTGTGTAAAGGGGAAACAGCTCGTGCAGAAGAAACAATGTGCATAATTAGTAATAAGAGCAACTGAAGATAAAAGAGACCATATAACAGATAAATAAAAGAACTGTAATAAACATAATAACAACACGAATAAAGATAGGCAACAACTGATCAATAGTAAGCAAGCAACTGCTGTCACAATAGGTAACCTATCATATGTCACTAGGCTAGTATCCAAGTCTGGTCAGGGTTATAGTTATATGTCTATCACAGTAATATAAATATACAGTCAGGTGATTAATGTCAGTCACAATACATTAACAGTTTATTTTCATTTATTATGTCAGCGAACACCAATTGCCACCTGTAATAGACACATCCCATACTACGCCTACTACACGTGTCAACTAGAGTCCTAAGTTATTGAAACTGATTGGTTGGAGACGTTGTCCATGTTTTAGGTGGGTCCCGTACATACCCGGGACCACGGCCTCAGTTTCCTGGCGCTGAACCAGGCCGTACCGCTAGGTACTTAGTAATAGTAACAGTAACAGTAATCTCATTGTGAAAACAGTGGAACAGTAACAATACAGATGGGATGCCAGTCATCCCCCAGGAACCCTGCAGTGGAACCCTCAGTCGGCTGCGCAACCTGTATCCTAGGTCCACCCAAAATACAGACGTTGTCTCCTCCATCAATTTCCCCAATCCCAGTGTAAGTTGTCCATTTATATTATTATTTATTCAATTCAGTTAAACCAGTCAATGTCCATGTTCTCTAGAATACTGGGACGATATGGTGACAGTAACAATAACAGTACAGTAACAGTAAATCAGTAATCGTATACACGGTGAACAATATCAGTAACAGTGAACAGTAACAGTAACCGTGTATACGATGAACAATAGAACTATACCGGAGTTACGGTCAAACAATGCTTTCCCAGTAACTTCAATAATATAGATTTATACAATAATGAATCCAGGTACTGTTCAATAGACAGTCTAATCTAGAACCGGTCAATATCTCACATCCGTCTGCACTAAACACAATAGCAACTAACTTATCAACCAACCGTCTCATAAGCTCTGAACACAGAAAATGGTCACCATCATCATAACTCAATCTCTGTCAATAGGTGTAATCAATAACTATGCATGTCCTCGAGATCAACAAGTCAAACACATACCCCAATCATATTAAATAGGAAACATCCTCAAACACATGTGATCTAAAATATCTACTCAACTACTTCAATCATATCTGATATGTCCTCAAATACTCACTAATAAAGTCATTTCTAACTATTGATCATCATTCAATGTAAATAACATAAGTCCCAGGTCAATCCAAGTCAACACAACCAACTCATGATTTCCAACAGTCATATGATCATCAATTACCACTTATACATCGAGCAATCTGATACAATAGTTATATACCAATAATCATAGTCTAGTCCTCACACTCTACTATTCTACTCAGAATCATAAGTCTTCACAATTTCCTCTTCTATAAAGATCAGTCATGATATTCCCAACACTCGGCAATATGACATATACATGCCTCTAATATCTGTTAGATCAAGTCATTACCACCAATATCTATCCCTTGAAATCATATCCATCCATCAATAGCCAATGCATGATTCAAGTGCAAAGTCCACAATCTATAATGAAACTATACACAGCAGCCAGACCAATATTAGTCGAATAAGGGAGATGAGTAGTCGACTATAGGAAGGGTTAGTCGACTAACAATATGGACTAAGTCGACTAACATGGTATACAGAGAGCTACACATGTTCCAGGTCAACCCATTAGTCGACTATAGGGAAGGGTTAGTCGACTACTAAGGCTATTAGTCGACTATTAAAGATGTCAAGTCGACTAACAGAGTGATAAAAGAGAGTTCAACATATTCTGGAAGCTATACAAGTCGACTAGGGGTCTAGAGTTAGTCGACTAACAGATGGGTTAGTCGACTAATATCAAGTATTAGTCGACTAACCATGCTCTGTCAGCCACAGTCAGGTTTGGGATATATCTATTCTTCTTCCCAAAAATCTCTACAATACATATAAGGGCTCCAACATGCATGTCTACACTAATAAATCAAACACCCCTATGGTTTACATATGGTTCCAACATCATATATATCTATACAATTTCTATGCATCCATCATATAAAATAAAGGGAATGACAAATCCACTACCATGCTAAGAGATCTCCATACATAAACATGCAATCTAAGTATTCTACTCAACAATTATATAACATATACAATAATAGTTGCAATCACTTAATAAAAGAGAGAAGGAGGAAGAGACACTCACGTTGGGGAAACAGGTCGTTGCCGGGCGAGTCGCTGTTGCGGTCATTGTGGTGCCGTTCCTCGCTATCGGACTGCATGGGAGGGTGGCCAAGGTGCTGGAGAAGGCCACCGTGCTGGTCTCCGACGACGGCCTAGCGTGGATCAGGAGAACGGGCTGCTCGCCCGTCATCTGCGCTGGTTCTGGATTGCCGTGCTGCCGCTCTCCTTCCTGGGCTGCTGACGGAGGCTGTGGAGATGACCAGCGGCTCCGGGGTGTTGCCATGTCCTGCGGAGGGGTGTAGCTTCAGGCCATCGATCCAGTATGATTTCTTGAGAGATCCATTGTGGTTGAAGAATCATATTTGTTGGGCCCGACGTCAGTACCATCAAAAGCCTAAACTTGAGATCTAACAAAACATCTCCCGCCATCATGAGCTCAATTTCTCATGAACCCTTCCTTGCCTCCAAAATAAAAGAATTCCAACCAAAATCACAACTCACTATCTACAGACAACTAATCAAAACCCACAGCAAACCTTTTTGCCCCCACATATTTACAAACCCATGAAATCAAAAGAATTTTCTCTCCAAGCACAATAAATTCTCACCAAAGATAAGAGACCCAGATTGAATTTCTCCCAGCTCAAGAGATCTATCCAATAAAACTCAATTTCAGCATCAATTAAAGATAAAAGTGGGATCTTTATGGTGGAGAGGACGCAAGGAGGAGACTCAGCTGGGGATTGGCTTGCGATTGGGTTTACAGGTGATCGAAGGTTGGCGCGCACCGGAGCTCGGGCATGGTGGCGGCAGAGGCTCGCCGGAGGGATTGGCGAAGGAGGCGGTGAGCGCGGGCTTCGTTCCTTGGTGGCCTGGGTGCTGCCGTCGATGGAGGGGAGACCTGCGGCCTGCTGCCCTGCCGCGTGCCGCCAGAGAGGAGGGGAATCCGGTCATGAAGGCGGAGGAGATCGGCCAATCAAAGGGAGGGAGCTCGGGGCTGTCGCGCACACTAGAGAGGAGAGGGAATCCGACCTGGTGATTATGCCGCCGGCGAGATCTTGGCCAAGGCATGGTGGATGGGCGCCGCGATGGCCTGCTGCGCTGGGATGAGATGGAGATAATTAGGAATTAGGTTAGGGTTAAGAATTGAGGAGATTATATATAGGATGGGTTAGTTAATGGGTAGTGGGTATTGGGTCTAATGTTAATTGGTTGGTGGGCTTACTATTGGGTATGAAATTTGGTATTGGGTATGGGTTTGAGTTAGATCCAAAAAGAGTAACGGGTAGTGGGTTTGGTCCAAATGGGTTTGGACTTAGAAAATAGAAACGGGTAATGAGTTATGGAATCCAAACAGGTATGGGTAGGATCAAGGATACAAGGAAAGGAGATAATGCATTTACTAATAAAAGAACAATTAATAATATTAAATAATTAACACTAATAACAACAACAATAATAATCATAACGGAAATTTATAAAATGTCAAATTACTATCTACTGTCTCAAAATAATTTTCATACTTAATAATAATAATCTCAGGAAAATAATAAATCAACTTGATAAAATACTCAGTAAATAAAAATAAATACTTGAAGAAAATAAAATACGGTAGTTTAGATTAGGAATATTACAACTCTACACCTCTAAAATCAAAGACTCGAGTAGACAATGCAATTTACGCATTATAAACCAAAAGATTCAACAGCTCCAACAAATAACAAGAACCTCTCTGACTGTGCAGCTTCCAAAATAACAACTAATAAGAACAAAACAACATTATAAAAAAATGTGAAGTACAAAGAAATAATATGCAGAAGATATGAATCCTATGATTGAGGTGGCATAGAGTATTGTGTAAGTAGATGTAATCAATAAAGTGAATTCAAATAGGCCCATTTACAGCCAAGAATATCTGCAGCTAATCCTCTCTAGTGACGATGTGAATGTAGATCTTCTAAAATTTAGAAGCAAAGATCCAACAAATCGGTGATTGTGTTTTCTAGATTACATCTTCATCAGTAATTAAATTAAAGAGAAATCGAGATAATCGACAGTGTATCAATTCAGTCTGAACCCGAAAACTGAGATCCACATCAAATGACAAGTCGCTTCGATTCGGTTCTCAATTCGATTCTGGATAGTAGATCTAAGGTGACTAGTGAAGCATAGATCACATCAAGAACTAGAGATCTTTGGACGAGATTTGTGTTGAACTTTTAAGCAGTAGAATCATTTAGATTTGAATAACTACACTAATGCAAAAGAATCTAAGAATTCTCGGTGATAGAAAAATCTAGGATTTCCAAAAGAACCACCTGCTCCCTGATCCATGGGACAAATTTCGGTGGTCGCAAAAGAGGGGGAGAGAGAAAGAGACAACGGCGAAACCCCACAGAGGAGAAAGAAAGAAGAGAGATCTAATCTGATCAAAGAGAGAAGGGAGCGGCCTCGACGAGCAACGACACCTCACTCAACGAGCAACGACGACGACGCATAGAGGGGGACAGAGGGGGTGGGCACAAATTCGGCGGGGGGGGGGGGGGGGGGGGGGGGGGGAATGTGAGATGCGGGGCACAAATGAATTGCCACTCGCTTTTTGGGGTTAAGCTTTAGGACCTTAGCAATAAAGTTAAGCTTTCTCAAACTTCATTTTAGAAGAATTTTAGGCTCAAAATGAAGTTATTGAAACTGGGTCTTTTTTGGGAGTCGAAATCAAGTTACTGGAAACTGAGTTTGAATATAAAACTGGGGTTATTGATCACTCGTGCTAGATTTTCATTCTAACTTAGTCGTGACCTTGCTTTGAGAAACTAGAGTTAGTATGTTACAAATCCAAGTTTCATTTTAACTTAAACGTAACCCCGATTTCAAAAACTACATTGCCAACGAGGTCGAGTTTAGTATAATGCCAGGGTGTCAACAATACTGGTATCCAAACCCAATTGGGCACATATAAAACCAAGCTAAAAGAATAATATTGTTGTTCAGAATCCCTACTTCTCCTACAGACAGAATTCTCATTTCTTTTGAAAATAGTTTATACATACTCCACTCTTAAGTAAAATTTTCACAGCACCTAATGTGACACCAACTTCGTATCTTTTTTTTTTCCCCTTTAAAACTCAAAAATACATGCATGACATATACAGATGAACTTGCCTTGTTCTATACTTCCCATGCTCGCAGTGACGTCCACAATAGAGGTTGGAGATACACTTCCATCGATGCCCATAACAGTTTTGTATTGGGACAAAGCCATAATACAAGTTCTATCGTTTCTGATTGGCCACAACAGTGACATGCCAAATCCAAGGTAAGTCCTCGGGAATTGAGAATACTTTGTAGAAAGTGCCAGATGGAAGAATCTTCCAAGTATACGTTTTAACCTTTGGTTGTGTCAACGATGCGATGGAAATCTCATGTCTGTTCGTGAGTGGAGATGAGAATAAACGTGTTCATGCTCCCTAATGGACATGTCCAATCGAAAAATTTCTATAAGAATATGAATTTTTTCATTTTTTTAAAAAAATTTTATTGAAGATGTCCAATAGGGACGCATGGATAGGTTCATTCTCATGTCTATTCGTGAGTGACCCAGTCAGTTGAGCACACATTTATTATATGCCATAGCAACCACGTATACCAAAGGGATGCGCTGTCCAATAGAGTGAAACTGATCTGTTTTAGTTGGACTTGCATATGTTTTACACTGTATAGAAATGTGAGAGGAACCGAGTCTATGTTACAGTACAATTGTGATTTCTCATGATTTACATTTTGTCCAATGCCAAATGATATAATTGCAAGATACTGTTGTATTCAACTGTGTCTTTGTGAATCACAATAACAGACAATTATTGTATCATTTGCAAAACAACGTATGCGTGATTGATAAATATGCACTAGCATTTACACTTTGTCAACCTGCTATTTACCGGTCCATTAAAGAAAATTCACTGAAAGTTAAGGGCTGAAATAGCAAAAAAAGACTCCTTACTGTTTTGCAAAAAACCTTATGTTCTACTGGAATATGTAGAAAGCTCCCTTGCTATATTGAATTCATCTGAAAACACTACAATATAGTTGTAAAATTTGGCTAAAATTCCCTCTATTTTATTAGATTAACATAGGAAACATTTGCACTATCAAAAATTTTACAGAAATCCCAGCAAATTATCTTAGATTTAACACAAACTATCAAATCTTATAATAATATAAAGATGGTTTCAGATGAATTCAATAGAATAAAGGATTTTTATTCATTTCAAAAAAAAAAAAACCTAAGATTTTACAGGACGTGATCCCTCAACTTGCAATAGTGATCCTATTAAAGCCCCTAAGCTTGTTCAAACAGTAACTACAAAACGCCAAATTTAGCTTTCTTCTCCCCTGTCCCCATCAAATTTGTAAGCAGCAGTGACAGAGAAAATAAACAGAGAATTTCTCTGTGACTGAGCAGAACAGAGTCAAGTGTGTACAAATGAAGGACCATTGCGGTCCACTGTGACTTCTCTTAACGTCTCAGCTGCTGCATGTGAATGAGACCCATCATCATCAGTCAGATCAAGGTAAAATGTCAATGCTTGTTTGAAGAGAGGGGGAGAGTTCTGCCACTAAAAGCACTCTCTGTTTCTTCTTCGTGTGAGAGCGTTTGTTTGTTGGTTGCATTCTTCTCGATCTACAACTGTAAGCATCAGATTGGTTTGTCGGTCCCAAATCTTTCGGAGAAAAGATCTGCAGATTGTTGTTCTAAATGAATCTGTTTTCATGTCAACAAATGAAGGCAAACTGTCTGAAGCTGGACAGTTTTTAACATGGTCAAAAATGAACGAAAAAACAACTTTGAGAAAATATAATATTTTGATGTTGGGATAAAAATCTTTCAATGTCAGTCTGTTATTAAGGATAAAACTAGTTTTACTAGATCGGAGAAGATAAATATGGAAGCTTATTTTGTTACTTTTTTAAATTCATATTTCAACATTGATTGCACAGTGTAAAAGAAACAGAGCTTAACTTGTCTGTTACTTCTTTCTTGTAGGTAAAACGACTTTTCAATCAAACATTAGGTGATTTTTTTGGAGATTATTTGATGTGTTGTATCATTATTTTTGGGCAACCATGTGACTTGTCACACAAATTTGACTCACATTTATCAAAATTCAGTGCCATGGAAATTCCTCGATTTGTATTCTTTTTTTCTTTTATCCTTTTCATTTCACATTTTTTTTCCCTTGAACAATTCATGGAGAGGCAATCGGTTATTGGTCAGTGGAAAAAGAAAATTAACAAGGACAAGGAATCAATATACTTAAAAAATGTATTGCGCAAAACATATTCACATTTAAACAAATTTTCCCTTAAAATAAATTCTGAAATTTGTCTAACGAGATATTTTCAAACTCCAGAGGCTACAGGATAAATTGCAAATTCATCATCAATATCCGAGCATCAAACTCATGCTTTAGTTTTGAACATACATCAACTAAATTGATGCAAGGTGAGAATCATTGGTTTAGTTAAATAAATGCTTGTACAGTTTCATTGTGTATTAAAAGGACCGTGTTTTTTCAATTATAGATCTGGTTTATTTGGTTAATGAATTGATTTGAAATTAATCTCGCAAGTTGAGTTCCCATATCTTTTATAGCACTTCCACCCCTTCTTCTCGGGCAAAAAGCAAAGGCTCCTTGAGGCAATTACTACTCATGCCAAATAGTATATCTTCCATGTTTTTTAACCCTCTCACTCTTCTTGTCCGGACAAAAGACAAGGGCTCCTTACAATTACTATTCAAAATATTTTATTGATTTGTGTGGATTTTAGTTGATATGATTGTATGTACATATTTATTCAAAATATGTAATTGGATTTCGGATAAGATTTTTGTTAGCTTCTATAGCTCCATGTTCATATCTATCCAAAATATATGATTAAATTGAGGATAAGATTTTTGTTAGCTCTTATAATGCCATGTATCCATATTTATCTAAAATATATGATTAGATTTCGGAAAAGATTTCCTTTAGCTTTCATAGTGCCAAGTCCATATCTATCCACTCATTTCTCCATAAATATGCATCAAACTCCTCATCTATTCACACCAAAATTCAGAATCCCCTTAATTTAGAAATCTTTATCTCATTTTAACAGTTATAATGTCTTACACTAGGAGAGTCATGGAAAGAATTGAGCGAGAGGAAGAAGAACTTAGGTGAAGACGCACAGATGAAGCCAAGGGCGAGAGCACCTCATACCCACGAAGTGAATCTAGTGGTAGCCATGCTCGATCAAGAAAGGCAAAAAAAGACGAGGTGGCTCACACTCAGGCTATGCACCGAACAAGGAAAGAAGAAAAACACTCCCGGGTAATAATCTCGTGCAAGACTATTTAACCCACATCTATTGTACTTCATTTCTGACTTTGAAACAGATTTAGAATGGTTACCCACTTATTCAATAAAATTATGCACGATATTTACAATTATGACTTTGAATTTGTACAAAAAAAAAATGATGTTAAAAGGGTTTTAGGTCTGCTTCTAGAGCAGAAACTAACAGCCGCATTGTGCATGCTTGCGTACAGTTCATCTGCAGACTAGATGGATGAAATTGTTAGAACAAGAAAATCCATCATTTTGGAGGCCTTAACCAGATTTTTATCATGCCCTTGAAACTTTGTACACGAATAAATTACCTTCGCAGTCCAACGCCTGCAGACTACCATAGGCTTCTACAAAAAGGTGAAGCTCGAGGTTTTCCAGGCATGATTGGACGCATTGATTGCATGCATTGGCAGTGAAAGAATTGTCCAAGTGCAAGTTTTTCCGGCATCTCTCAATCTAGACAAGATGAGATGAAAAGCACAAGGATTGCTCTCCCGAAGTCCAAAACAATTTGGACCAAATGGAGAAGAGTATGATGATGCAGGTCCTAACTGAATGGACCGGGCTGTGAGCAGTAAGGCCTGATAAAGGTCCACATTTGAGTCTCTATGTTTCCAGCTGAAATGGCCCAAGTAGGACCACTTTTGTAATCGGCCCTTAAGTATCTCGTGTGGTAATTGGATCGAGTTCGGTCTAAAGGGCTGCCGCTTTGACCCAACTAGTTACAGCTGTTTGTTTCAAGGAAGTGGAAGGAAATGGAGAAGTGTCATTTCTCATTTTTCCTATCTATTCAAATACCGGAAAAGAAAATTGAGAAAACCCTTTTTCTTTTCTCTTTTTCCTTTTACACAACCATTTCCTCACTTCCAGTATGTTACAGTTAATTTTGTAGTTGTGTAAATCTCATTTGTAATAAGTTGTTGCTCAAAACAGTTAATTTTGTGATCACGTAAATCTCACTTTCATTCTAACTACAGTCCAATTTTTATTTTTCTTAATTAATTTTTATTTTAATTTTATTTTGTGGTCAACTTTGTGATCAAGTTTTCCAGTTTCATTTCCACATTACCATCCAAACACCAGAACAGATATAACATCTTTCAAATCACATTTTCTAACAACATCCAAACGCCAGAAAACTTACCAACCAGTTTTCAAGTTCCAAAAGGAACTATTGCTACTTTCTCACTTTCTTACTTGCACCTCTAACCAAACAGCCCTTGTGACGGAGTTTCTTTGTATTGTATCATGAATGTCGATAACCCCACAGTTCAAATCTAGCTTCTCGAATGTTTTAGCCTTTTTTAACTCACTCTTCCGCGTATTCATCCTCCTCCTCTTTAATATCTATTTGTTAAATTTTAGGAACACTGTTGTTTTTTTTCCCCTTTATCTCCGCTCATTAAATCATATTTCACCTCGTCACGTCATCCCTCGCCACCCCAACACACACGTCACACCCACCCACACACATGCACACGCCCGCACCATTTTCTCCCCCTTTCACCATCTGTTTTATGAATTTCTCCCTCCTCCAATCACACGACTTTTCTATTATGTCCACCTTAAAATGTCAAAATGTCCATGGCAAAAAAAAAAAACACACACACACACAATGTCCACAACTATCACAAATATTTTATTATACCTGTTTAGCCATTTCCTTAAACTTTTTTTTCTATGTAAGAAACCATTTTATTCTACTTAAAAGTATTATTATTTTCTGTTGTGAAAATTCCACAAGACTCGACCCTAATGTTTCGATCGGGTCTGAAACAGCCACTCCCTTCCCCAAGGGGTGAGAATGGGCCGGGTCAGCCTAGCCAACCCGCACGGACCGGCCCGACGGGGGGGGGGGCTTCCTATGGGTCGTGCCCAGGTGGGCCAACACCAACCCATGATGCGGGTGGGGCGGGGCTGCCCCCAACGGCTAATTTTTTAGCTGCTCGGAGCTCAGGGGGTTGCAATGTTTTTTTGCAAATGCCCTCAATGACTATTATGAGCTAAAAAAATAGTCGTTATGGCTATTTGTAATTTTTTTTACACATAGCCTCCCAACGGCTATATTGGGTCAAATACTGAATTTTACCCCAAAAAAAAAACATTTTTACACCCTCTTCTCTTCTATAAATACACCGTTTTTCCCACTCTATTCATCACAACAAAAATCTCTAAAATTTTCAAAACTTTCTATAAATTTCTACTCTTTACAAATTACAACTTCTCTTAAGTTCTCAAGCTCTCTAAAGTCTCTCTCTTTCTCTCTCACATCACCTTGCTAATGTGTGGTAACGCATTTTGATATTTTTATTCTTCTAAAATTTAGTTTAGTATTCCGATAATTAAAATGGATCCACACTCTTCATCAGCAGGCTGTAATCATGCTTCTTCTTTTAGGTATCATACTAATTTAGAATTGACTAATCAAGAATGGACTGAGTTGCATATGCCTTTACCTGACGCTCTAGTTTTTTTTCACAGAATCATAATCCACAAATTTTATATTTTTTTCTGAACCTGCTAATCCACCTTCTACTTCTGTCGAAGTATCAATTTCCAATGCAGAGGGAAAATCTGATGTTTGAAAATATTTTTAAAAAGAAACTACTAACGGAGTTAGGAAGATTGTATTTAAGTTTTGTTCAGGTGTCTTATGTTTTTCCCAACAATTGTGAAACCGATAAACTAAAGAGACACATTAAGGCAAACACTTACAGAACCAACCATGACATACACAGATTTTCACTTTAGGTGACACACTAAGCACTTTCAGTTATAATCGTCAAACAGAAAAAACAAATTTAGTTAAATATCTTATTCGAAGTGAAAAATCTTTTAGTTTTGCTGAAAATGAAGTATTCAAAGATTTTATTAGAACAACTCATAATCCAGAATAAGATCCGTTCAGTAAGGATACTATTAGAAAAAAATATTAAGGATTGTTGAAGAACGAAAACAAATTTTAATTGTAACTTTTTCTTTCATGCCATAAAGTGTTGCAATTGTTTCTGATTGTTGTGAAGCTCTTAACGACTTTCATTACATAGTTGTTACTGTACTTTTATTGATTCTTATTGGGTTTTAAACAAAAAAATATTCGTTTTAGAAAAAAAATTCTTTTCCTCACAATGCTTCAAATTTTAGTCAGACTATTCATTGGTTGTTAGAGAATTTAGACTTGGTTCTAAATTTTTTTTATTTCAGTTGATAATTCTAACAATAATACCACTGCAACTTTGATTTCAACAAATTATTTTAAACTGATTTTGGATGGCAAACTTTTACATATTCGGTGGAGTATGTCACGTCATTAACTTGTGTGTACAAGATGATTTAAAAGTATAGATAATTATATTCAAAAATTAAGAAAACTATTTTACTTATTAAAAGTAGTGAGCCAAAGAGTTGCAATTACTCACTAGTTAGGCCGTTCATTTTTCTCCTACTTGATGCATGGGTAAAAAGTATTTAAGATACTTAATTTTTGTTTTATAGATACTTGAAGTAATATAGATCAACTTCAATGGAATAGATCTTGTATTCGGATGATGTATGATTGTATTTGATTGGGAAGGATTCGGGTTTGAGTCCTTCCGGAACTAACAAGTGTTGAAAATACACCTAGAGGGGGGTGAATAGGTGTATGGCTAATCTAATAACAAATGATGTAGAATTAAAAACTAATTTCAACACACTAAGTGTAACCAAAGAGTGTAGCCGAATTCTCGGTGACGGGTTCTGGACTATCTCCTCTAGATTCCTCTAAATAAGAGTTGAGGTGCAATATGAAGCTCTCTTGGTTCAACACTAGTGAGGGCACACAAACAATACCAAGCATATATATGATATGAACAATATGATGCAATGCAAGATATAAGAAAGAGAGTTTAGAGACAGTAGATCAAACGCAAACACCGAGATATGTTTCGAGGTTCGAGCCACTGCTCTACGTCCCCACCTTCACACAGAAGGATTTTCACTATATGTCCACACAGGACCTCCCACATAGGGAACCTCCACTGAGGATTTGATAAATATAAATTAGGAGTACACAACTCTTCTCTCCAACAAAACAACATCTACACAAGAAGTTAGGCACAATAACAACCACCTCTACACTCAAGGAGTGGGCATAAAGTCAAACAAAAATCACCTCACACAAGAGGGATAAGGCACTAAGCCAAACTCTAACCATAATCACCTCTTCACAAGAGGGATAACTACAAACCCAAATCGCAATCTCAATCACCTCTACACAAGAGGGATGAACACAAACTTAAAGCAAAGGGATTACAACAGTTGTGTGGTCTCAATAAACCACAAACCAATTTTCCTTACAAAACAAAGATCTTAAGATAGGATAGAGATGATATCTCAAGTGTGAGAAAATAAAGTGTTTGAAATGAAAATAAAAAGAAAAAATACTTAAAGAAAAACAGGGAAAATCACAAGATAGATATTGAAATAAGATCAAAAACCAATTACCCAAATACTCTCTTTTCTTTGATTTTTTCAACACTTTAAAACAAATAAAGATAAATCTTTTTAACCCAAAAACTCCTTAAAACTTGCTGAAAAACTCTTTTCAGATGAGAAGAGAAGCTCTAAAAAATCATGGTGAAATTAGCCCAAAAGATGGCTTATTTATAGCTAATCTCAAAAACTAGCCGTTGGCAGGTTGAAAGGGCAGAAATGCCCTTCCGGTCGATCGCCCTGTCGACCGGCGCAATGGTCATATTTCTGACCGTTGTGCCTCCGGTCGACCGCCCGGTCAACCGCCCGATCGACCAGCCGCACCCGAGAGCTGGGTGCTTTCAGTTCGTCGACCGCGCGGTCGACTGGCTTTCTAGGCTGGCCTTTGTGCACGTCTCGTGCACATCAGTCGACCGGACTGGTCGATCGGCTTTCTAGGCTGGCCTTTGTTCACGTCTCGTGCACATCGGTCGACTGGTCCGGTCGACCGGTCCGATCGACAGGTCGACCGGCCGGTCGACCGCCAGTGGATCTAGCTGAAATTATAACACAGCAGACTTCTCCGGCGAATCTGCAGCAGAATCCATGTCCGCGCAGTTCAGGCGAGCAGCAGTTCGAGACCCTTCTGGCGAGCGCGAGATCTCCAGCTTGCTGCCAAGCCTTCTCCAGTACCCTGGCCACCCTCCCATGCAGTCCGACAGCGAATAGCAGCATCACAACAACCGCGACAGCGACTCGCCGCCCGGCAACGATCAGATTTCCCGATGTGAGTGTATTCTCCTCCTCCTTTTGATTACTCGTATTTGATTACTCGTATTTATATGCATTGATTTGATCATGATTTCATGTGTACATGTATATAAGAATAGAGTAATGATTGTGTATGTTGATTGTGTAAGAGAGAGGCTCGAATCCATATATTAGCAACAAGGAATAGGAATTGATGAATCTCTGATTTCTAGCTGACAGAACTTGACTAGTCGACTTGCCACATTATTAGTCGACTAATCCATGTAATAGTCGACTTATCCAGCACCCCTAGTCGACTAGTATAGCTTCCAGATTATGTGTAACTCTCTGTATTTTCCCTGCTGGTCGACTTGACCTCTCTATAGTCGACTGATAGTCTTAGTAGTCGACTTATACTTTTCCCTAGTCGACTAATAGGTTGACCTGGAGCTGGTGGTTCTCTGTTTCTCTGTCAGTCGACTAGCCTTACCTTTATAGTCGACTTACCCAGCACCCCTAGTCGACTAGTATAGCTTCCAGATTATGTGTAACTCTCTGTATTTTTCCTGCTGGTCGACTTGACCTCTTCTATAGTCGACTGATAGTCTAGTAGTCGACTTATACTTTGCCCCAGTCGACTAATAGGTTGACCTGGAGCTGTGTGGTTCTCTGTTTCTCTGTCAGTCGACTAGCCTACCTTTATAGTCGACTTGCCTTGCCCCTAGTCGACTTGGACTACCTTGACTAGTCGACTAATATTTATCTAGTCAACTAGTATCTTTCCTTAGTCGACCAATAGGAGTCTGTCAGCTGTGTAGAGTCACCTTATGGATTGTGGACTTCACCCATGGATTATGTATTGGTTATTGATGGATGTACATGATTTCTAGAGATGGATATTGGTGGTAATGACTAGACTTATTATGATAGAACTCCGATGCATGTATATGATATGTTGTGACACGAGTGTGGGGATATTATGACTGATCGTTAATAGAAGTGGTGATTGTGAAGACTTGGGAATCAGATTAGATTGTTAGAGTGAGAGAGCTGTGCCTGATTATGGTTATATGTTGGAACAACAATTATTGAATCAGATTACTAGATGTGTAATGGAACTTGATGATTATGGAACTATTGGAATATGAGTTGGTTGTAATAACTTTGGATTGATCTGGACTTATATATTTACACAGAATGAAGATCAGTAATTAGACATGACTATATTAGTTGAATATTTGAGGACATATTAGATATGACTGGATTAGTTGAGCTGTGATCTTGAGTAGAGGTTATTCAGAATCTATGTCTTTATATTGTAGCCTGATATGTATTAAGATGAGGTTGACGTTGCTGATTTATGGTTGTGATCATTTGGGGATTTGTTTAGATGATATATTTCAAGTAGAGTACTTTACAGACTTGATATTCATTTATTGGTGATGACTTGATGATGATTCATTCAGATGTTGATGTGTACTTGTTATGATGTTAGAGATTGGATTACTTCAGTTATCAGAGATGATTTATTATGATAGTGAGTCTATTTGATATCTGTGATGCTGTACTTCGGAGTTACCAGTTACCAGTTTATTACTTATTAGTGAGATTACTTGGTGATTATATGTTGTACTTTAAAGTTATTTGATACCAGTCATTACTTATTATCTGATGTATTTTACCTGTTTGATTGTTTGTACCACTTCACAGACAACACTGAGCATTCACCATATTCACTAGCATCATTTCATGTACCTATATTGATTCAGGACTAGTGGAGGTATACCTCATATTGTACACCAGACACCTTCATGGGACCTTGGCATGACTATAACACTGTTACCTGATATCTTGTACTCATGTACCCTGGACTCCTGTATATCTTGTACTCATGTATCCTGGAATCCTGTATCTCTTGTACTCATGTCTCATGCACTGTTGACCTGTTAATAGCACAGTCAAACCGGCGCGTCCGGCGGACCATGACCGTCTGGTGTCGGGATTGACGAGGATGTATCCCACAATCGTGCTAGCGTCCGGCGGATCCCTGAAAGGAACTAAGTGCCACATGGAGCAAAGTGCCACACCATACACATGGTGGGGGGCCACCTCTTGAATCCATGGGGGCCACCCCTAGAATCCTGTTTTCCCTCAGAGCAAAAGTGCCACACGGAGCAAAGTGCCACACCATACATGTGGTGGGGGCCACCTCTTGAATCTGTGGGGCCACCTCTTGAATCTGTAGGGCTATCTCCTGTACGTGACGCCTGGTGTTAGCGTGATATTACATTCTCAGTGCCTATTAATATCCACACGCACTTGTATGATGATAACACCTTGAACACATGTTATTTGGTTGTTCTCTTTCCCTATTCGAACAATGATACCCGCATATCGGAGTTCGAATGAGTTCTACTGGATGTGCGGGCTCCAGGGTGAACTGTCGGATGTTGTGGGACGCCGGTGGGAAAGTGTGTAACAGCCTATTTTTAGTACTTGTTATTTATAAATTATTATTTCCCCATAATTTTAAGCATCGGTTATTAGAGAAATTTTATAATTCCTCATTCTTAAATTAATACCAATAATAATGAAGTTAACCAAAGAAATTATTTTTTTTTTTTGTATGAGTTATTTTTATTATTTTGGTTTATGGCATAAATTAGAATATATAGAAAATATATAAGTATTTTGTACCAACAATTATAACATTTTAAAGTATATGGAACTATATCTTTGATATTTCAATTTTAATATTCTCAATTAGGAAATACCTAAACAAATACTAGGTATTTGTATTAGAATATTTTAATTGCATATGTGAGTGGATGTGTGTTTGGTATGCATGAGGGGGTGAGGTGTAAGGCTAGGATCAATTTGATCCTAGCCTGGCCAAGTGGCAAGTGGAGAGGGGAAGTGTGTTTTCATTAATCAAAGTTTTGGGGGGGCCTTTTGCATAATGATCTCAACCTTACGTTGAGATCTGAGAAGAGGAGTTCCTTCTTCTCTGTAAATTTCTGTAGCCCTAAAATCCCATCCCTAATCTCTCTCAGATCCCTCTCACCAACCAACCTCTCCCTCTCTCTCTTTCTTCCCTCTCTCTCTCGCACCCCCCAGCCGAAGCCAGGGGACGCCGCCACCGGCCGGTGCCATCGCTGGCCGCGCAGCCGCGCGGGAGGGCGGCGCAGCCGCGCGGGAGGACGGCGCCAGGCCACGCAAGGCCTGGTGGGGGGAGGGGGGTGTCCGATTGGCCAGAGGAAGTGGGGAAATTCAGTTTTAGGATATTGTTATAAGGTAAAACTCTAGCCCTAATTCTAATTTTTGTTCCAACTATTTGTTTTTTTTCAGAGATTAAAAATTGGGTGAAGTTAGAGTAACACTTAATTAGTTACTCTCATGATGATGAGTAGTTCATAAATAAAATTTTGCCTTGCTTGTGTTACTAGGGTTTGAAGGAAGGAATTGATCAAAATCGCGGTGGGAATCCTCATATCTTGTGAGTAAATTTCATACTCACTTAAAAGACTATTTTACCAATTAATTATGTAATTGTTGTATGTGCCTAAGAGGGATTTTGGGGAAAAGACAATAGACGAAAGTAGAGTAGCATGTAAATAAATTACATGGAGTTGGTGCCAAATCAATTTTTATTAGAAGGTAGTTGTATAAATTATTGTGTTATGTGTTCGTAACACTTTAATGTAAGTTTAGTAGTATAAGTAATGTAGGTGGTGATGGGTGTGTACTAGAAGGTAAGGGTACCTTAATAGATACGTTACAAGTTATGTATGTGAAATGCTTAAGTCCTTAATTATATACCTTGGCAACCCCACATGAAATACCTTGTACTACTTACTATAGTAATATACATATGATAGCATGATTAAATATGTTGACGATATGTGAATATGTCTATTTTGTGATCTTTTCCATAATATGTTGTTATGGAACCTACACCATAGTATATTTTGGTCATGCAATATATGTGTGGGTCGCTTGTAGAAATTTTATGTTGTTATGATTGCCTATCTATGTATGTCTTCTAAAGGAGGAAGGGGCGGCGGGAGCCGGTAGAGAGGGGGGAAGACGGGGAGTGATGTATTGCATGTTTGATTGCAACTATAGGAGGAAGGGGCGAGCGGGAGCCGGTAGGTGGAAGAAGACGGGGTTTCACGGGAATCACACTTGTTATTATATGAACTGGTATGCTTATTCTTATACTACATAATAGAATCATTATGGTACTCTATAGGAGGAAGGGCCGGCGGGAGCCGGTAGGTGAAAGAAGACGGTGGAAAATGGTACCCTATAATTAGGTGATGTGTAATTGTGCTCTAGTAAGTGATAAGATATTATGTTATCAATAATTGGTTGGAAAGTAATAATTGATAGTCAATGTTTGTGGAAGGTAAGAATTCGTGTCTAAAGACTTGCTTGAGAGGGATCAAGTATTGATATCGCTTTAGTACATTATGGAAAGAACTTTTATTCATAAAGAAAGCCTAATAACTAAGACTCGTAAAAATTAGATTGAAACGGGTGCATTTCCATTCATGTAAGGTCCCTCTTGATCCATTAAGTATGTGTAGTATTATATCATGTTGTTATCAGTTATAAAGTGTTTATGAAATTTACTCGCTGAGCCGTCGAGCTCATTCCTTTCATTTTCTTCTCTTTCAGGTCTGGATAAAGGTAAGGGCATAATGTAGCATGGATTAGTCATGAGCAGGATGTCATATGTGTCACAAACACTTACTTTGTTCGTATGTACATGTAATTAGTTTTATGTTAGCATTACCTAAATGAGGATGCTATGATGCTACTATCATATGTAATGTTTGTAATAGTGTTAATTAGAACTTGTGTACTGGGAAGTTGGTGAAGTGAGGTATTGTGATCATGTTGGTAGAATTTTGTGGATTATGGATGCTTGATGGTTATGTAAGATGAATGCACGGCATAAG